>JAUMHE010000048.1:1947312-1961931 GCA_032359235.1 Enteromius mattozi
CAAACCAGTAAATGTGTTCAAGTTTATGACACAATAACATGCAAACTAAAACGTCAACTAAGTAGCATTCATCATGCGCTCGTGATATTACTTTTGTATCGTATTGTTTTATATTATATGGAGCATAGTAACAGCATACAGCCTGTCATATTCAAAATGTTTCACTCGATCAAACATTTTAGTCAGGTATTATAGTTCAGGGAAAAACCAAAACCAGTAAATGTGTTCAAGTTTATGACACAATAAACTAATACAAAAACAAACAGTACTTACTCATGAGAATGAGACCAGCTCGCACGCCGCATCTTGAGGTAAATTGTTATTCCTTTCAGCAGTCTTTCTTCTGTTGTCTTATAGCGCGTCTTTGCTGAAGTAATGTGTGTTTTCTCTGTTCTTCCACGCTGAGCACGCGAGCTGTTGTGGGCATTTACATGTCGCGCGCGTCTCACGTGGATGATTGTAATAACAAAGCGAAAGTAGCACGTGGGCGTGGTCACATAAAAAAATAATGAGATTAGATTGAGAAACTCAGTATAGTGTTGGTTACTTACTCATTACTTTAACAAAGAATATTTGTTTTCAACATGACTTACTGCATTTAACAGTAGACACTTCAAGCTTTCTATAGATATGTGTCTCATGTCTGTGTGTCATGTTTTCGCGGAGTTTCAGTTCATTTTAGTGACGGCTTTTTAAAAACAGTTCGCGGAGAGAACAAAGAAAAATCGTGCACACTTTTTATTTTCCTTATTTTGCAAAAGCACACACTTTTGTTGTTACTCAGAGTGTGCTCAAAAAAAAGTAAACACTTAACAGATTCGAATGGTGTATAACACTTACTTGTGTGACCAAAGTCAACAGAGTGTTTTTAGTCTTTGACCGCCGAACTCAGAGAGTTAAAACCCATTTTTTGGACAAAAGGTGTTTCCAAAAATGTTTTTGCGACATTTGAAGTATCGATATAGAATTTATGCGCTAAAGTTAAACAGAAAAATACTGTCAACATTTACAAAATTTTATCGATAATTAGCATTTCCATCAGCTATATCGGTAAAAAATTTGAAGCGCTAAATATATTTTCGTAAAAACTCCTTGGATGGAAACCTGGCTACTGTAACAACATTTAATCCCACAATGTATGCACAACCTGAGCTACTCACACAAACACACACCACACACCGGTGTTATATGAACTGTGGTATTAAGCAGTAAAAACAGTGCATCAAAGCAGAGCCTAATCTCTCTGTCTGTAATCTTGCATGAGGCAGTGATAAAAGTTGACATGTATATTGATGTTCAGTGATCTCCTAAAAGCTTCCTGACTTTCCTGACTGTAATTACACAGGCACTTTGATTTTGTTTGTTTCTCCTTATTGAAGTTTTCCTCTAGAGGTTCTTTTTGTGATCTTCTTCATTCATATCTGCCAAAAAACTCCCCCAAGCAACTCTCTCTGTTTTTTTCTGAAACCTCCTACATCAATATGGGTTTTTTATTGGACGTTACCTGTGGCTACATCTCATTTAGCAGAGATGATTTATCCAAAGCAACTAAACAACACACTTGGTTCTGCTGGAGCAACCCAGGGTTAAGAGTCTGCAATGTGCTGAATTCCCCTCCTAACTCTTCTATTGTTTTCCTTTTCACGCATAGCACCCCTAATCCATCAAAGCACATTTTATAACTTTTTTATTTTTCGTTTTTATCTCTGTATGATATCCGATCCACGTCCTATTTGTTGGGCATCTCTAAATTTCCGCTCAGTTAATTTGCAATAAAAGGAAATCGCACAATAACTACCTACATGTTGCCATAAATGAATCCATTCAACTCCTTAAATGCGCCGTTGTATGTTGTCTACAAAAAATAACTAGTTCATTCTCAGCGCTGTCTCCATCCACCTGAGGGGAAGTTAATTTGGGCTCTTGTGCCGGAAGATTTACCTTGACTCTGACAGCAAAACAGCACCGTTTAAATATCACCCCCTCTTCCTCTCACATTGTCCCCTGTCAAAACAAATGCAAATGCAGACTTCAGAGAAAAAAATATGTATCACACTCCGACTCAAATCAAATCCTCAGTTTCAACTGCTATGCTTCTCTCAAGGGCAGAGCAGGTTTGATGACTGTCCTTAGAGGAGGACGTCACCAGCAAGTCATCAGACGGAAACCTTCACGATGCTGTTACAAAGAGGAAGGGCATTCAGAGCTGCCAACAGAACCACTTATACAGCTTGGGAAATTGAAAAAACAACTTGTTTCGTATGTGTCCATGTGTTTCGTTTTTCACTCCAACCCAAATATATTCAATTGTCTGAGAATATTACCTTCATATTACTCTTTTCACTATCAATATGAGATCAGCTGAGATTTGTTCAAAAGTTTGAGGCCAGTTTGGTACTTTCAATACTTTTAATCAGCAAGGGTGCATTGAATAGATCGAAAGTGACAAAGACAACAATAAAAAAAAAAGGTAAATAAATAAATAAATAAAAATTATATATATTATAAATATATCTGTAAAATATGAAAAGAACTATTTTACTTTTTAAATATTACATGTATAAACATGTATAAGTTTTTTTTTTTTTTTTTTATGCAGTCCAGATTTGTGTCAATCACTTTTCACAATAAATATATTTCCAAATTGCACTTTTTTAATAAATATATACATGTCAGGCCTTAAAAAAGGACGTGACATGTGGCCAGGTATGGTTTCCCATACTAGGAATTTGTGCTCTGCGTTTAACCCATCCAAGTGCACACACACAGCAGTGAGAAGTGAACAACCACACACACACACACACCATGAACATTGAGCCATTGCTGCGGCGCCCGGGGAGCAGTTGGGGGAACGGTGCCTTGCTCAATGTACAGAAGGTGGAGAGAGCGCTGGTTATTCACTCCCCCCACCCGCAATCCCTGCTGGACCTGGGACTCGAACCCACGACCGTTACAAGTCCAACTCCATTAGGCCACGACTGCCCCAAATAAAATACACTTTGCAAAATATTTGAGTTTTCAATCACCTTATTTTTTTTTTTCGCAAATTTTCCAGCACCATGTTGCAGAGTACCCTTGGATGGAGAAAAAAAAAAACAGATGCTCAGAAATACAAAAATGGCTCCTCACTCTTGTCCAAATCACGTAACTCGACTCAAACACAGTGGCCCAGAGCAGCCTACCTGAGCCTCACACACACTCGGATCAGCTTGCTGTGCTCTCGTACTTAGAAGAGGGGTGAAATTTCATTGTACAGAGTGACAGAGCATGGCTGGAGAAGGAAAGGATGACCGGAACGGATTCATTCACTTTCCACACACGAAGCTCAGGAGCTTGCAGGAGTGCACTGAGGTGATGCGATGGGTTACACAGCCCTGGTTCAAACTTTCAAATGGGTTAGAGCAGGAAGAACAAGGTAGCTAGGGTTTTTTATTACACTTAAGGTTACAGCAGAGCTGGACTGAAGTTAAAGAAAACCTGAGGTTAAAGAGAGAGGAGAATCAAAGCTGTACCACAAAGTCCTAAGCAGGAAAGTACTGGCAGCCTCTAAAATGTAGTTTATTTTGAGTTGTGACTAGTTAAGGATCTCCTGTCAGGTAGAGGATTAGTCAAAGCACAGAATCTCCGCTATCATCATGCTGTCGGATAAACAAGGGACCGTCAGGAGCTTGTGTGCACCACAACTACTCTCCCAGGCTCTGATCGTCACACTGATGGATGTGATGGCTGTCTCTGTCTCTCTCTATGAATAGTCCTGCCACGTGCAATACATAGATTTAAACCTGCTAACCAGTATGACATGCAAAACAGTCAGATTGATAGACAGACGGACAGAGATGGACAGAAATCAGGGCAGACAGATTCAGTTTAGCAGACTGAAAAGCAGGCCTGTAACTGAAATAAGATGTTGACTTTTTTAGTCCTAACTTTGTTCATTTTTGGTTTCATATGGTTTATTGCAAATATATATATTTGGTGAAAGAACCATTTTGATTCATATAATTATTTTGTATCTTTATACAAAGAAAGACTTACTTTCTGAGAAAATACATAATAAATAATAAAATATTTATTACATTTTATTTAAATATAAATGTTTTATTTTAATGCATTTATTTTCAATTTAAGAATGTTTAGGGCATTTCCTTTTTACAATAATATGACTAGACAATGCACAACTTTTAGAAATACTCTTTCCTGATTTTGTTTGTTAGCATGTGAGAGTGGAAATAGGAGAAAAGATATGAAGCCTTTCTCAGAATATATCTTGAAATGAGTACTTTTTTTGTACGCAGAGGTTCATAACCTGTGTTGAGGCTCATAAATAAAATAAACTTCAATAAACATTATGAATAAACCATATAAATAAATAATGCCAGTGGTGAGGAAAATGAATCAAATTCAAGTACAATATATTTAATATATTATATTTTTAATATCTTTAATTACGATACTTAATATCTTTAATTACGATAATCTCGTAGGAATGTTTAGATGTTTTGCATCATTAAACAAGGACACTGCTAAAAATACATTTTGCATTTAATTTTTTTTTCTTATTTAATATAATCTTGTACAAATTATTTCACTACAAAGCAAAACTACATACTGCTTACATATACTGCAGGGTACAACCCTAAAAATCCTCTTTGTGACTCTTAATGTTAGAGAAAAGGTAGAGAGGAGCACAGTGGGTCAGTGAGAGAAGAAAACAGCAAGAGAAGACTAGAGAGAGAGAGAGAGAGAGAGAGATACTGGGGATCACAAGGCTTTAGTCAGGATCAGATAGTGGTTGCAGAGCTCTTAAAACATCTGCGTTATCTTGACCTTCTCCAACTACACGGACCTACACATACACAAGCTCAGACCCTTCTGCACTGTGTGTGTGTGCTGCAAAGAGTCCTGCTAAGATCCTTTATTCCATAGATTTAAACAACACACACATACACACACCAGCTCAACACCTACAGGCACACACGTCAGCCTCTCAGAGCCACATGCTCATTAGTCCATAGCCTATAATATACTCTTAAACAATCATACTATTTTACATCCATTGTACTCTTGCATGAGAGTGACAACACATGTATTTGCACTACAGTTAATGAAACCTGTATTATGAGAAGGACTGAATTTTGCCAAAAAAAGTAAGTAAAATCTGTCATGTCAGATGGGTTATGCTGTGCATTAAAGCAAATGGCATCTGTATTGTCAGTTCGTCTGAACATTGCATTAAAGCACATGAATGGCCAGACCACAATTTCTTTTCTTTCAGCTATGCAAAATTTTTGCTCAGCTCGACAAAAATTTGGTTTGCAAATTATTTTGGAGGGAAATCGTTGGACGTATTTTGCAACTTGCAGTGTGAATAGGCATTTAGAGGCAGAATTAAAACAAGTAAACCCCCCAGAAATACATTCAAACATATAAAAATACATTTCACGTATACAAATGCACAGTTCAAAAAACAGATGCAATAATTACTTTACAAAGTTGTAAATATACAGCAGATATTATTGGATTATGTTTTACTAGACAATACCATTTCAGTCAATTTCAACATTTAATTAAATGCGTTACAGGTTATTTCTTTGTAATTATTTGTGAAATCTACTGTCAATTTCTAAGTAAAAATGGTTTCTGCACCAAGTTTTTTTTTTCAGTGTAACTCAAAATTTAGCTGTTAGACCACCACTTTTTGTTTTCTTTTTAATAGTGCATGTACACTTTCTGGAGATTATCTGATTTCAACTTAAATTCCTGATGGTTTGTCCACTGTGGACAGAGAATGTCTCACTAATTTATGTGTTGTGCAGGTTTGGCTGCAAGTTGTGTCTTTTTATGTGCGAAAAGAGCACAACCTGTTTTCTTTTGTCAGCCAGGCCTGTATGTGCTGCATCTGAGGTCTTGGAGACCAGACTTTATGGAACATCATTATTTTTGTCTTTTTGAGGTTAACTGCCAGGGCCCCTGTCTGACCGAAATTGTTCAGAGGGTCAAGATCTCTCTCTGAAGGGAGAAACCATGTGCAGACAGGATACATTTCACTTGAGACTGTTCCAGGGCGCCTGTACTCCTTCATTAACGTGTATATAGCAAAGTGTGGGACTCCCGACTGACCTGCTCTCAACTCCAGGGACGAAATCTGCCAGCTTTACCTGTACACTTGTTCTTAGGCTATATTGATTTGATGATGTATGTTTTCCTCTCACACACTCAATCAATTTGAGTAGGAGACCCTCACTGCAAATTGAAGCTCTTGTTATGTTTGCTCAAAACAAATGCAACCAAAATCAAGTCCTGTCTTGTTTTTAACTGGAGTGGAGAGAAGGTTTTCAATCTGTACCTATTACTCTCTTCCAGAGAGCTGGTGCCAAAGCCAAAAACTCAAAAAGTTAACCAGCCCATTAAACCAGAAACTATTAAGGCCAGCATCCAATGTCCTCACCATAAAGTTTTCAATAACAACAACAACAACTCAGTCTGGCTAGATGGACTCAGAAAATAAGGCTAGAAAGGCACAAAACTAGATCGCTTCCATAACAGCGTCTAGGAGAAATGCTGGCACTCATTCTACTCATGAAGATATCCTATTTTTGCCACTCTGTGTAGTTATTCCAGATGCATTACTTTTCCTGTCCATTTGAAAATAAAATGTTGCAAGAATAAAATACATATTTAAATAGCAACATGAAGCCCAGCTCATGATGAAGTGTGAAGCATAAAATTACTGAATTAAATTACAATGGTTATTAAGTAAATGAAATGGACATTTCAGTAAATGAAATAGCTACCATAAAAAAAGCAATTAAGTCTGACATTATTTAATTAATTGACATTTATGCTTATTGCAGTAGGTTTTATCCAAAGCAATGTATATTGCATTTAATGCATATATTTATTGATTTAGATTCATAACATTTTTTAAACATAAACAAATGCATAGTTTTAATATACGACTAAGTTTGGGGTTAGTAAGCTCATCAAGGCATTTATTTATATTGTAAAAAAAAAACAAAAACAATAATATTGTAAAATATTATTACAATTTAAAATAACTATTTCCATTTTAATGTCTTTTAAAATGTAATATATTCCAGTGATGACAAAGCTGAATTTTTTGCATCATTACTTCAATCTTCAGTGTCACATGATCCTTCAGAAATTATTAAAATATGCTGATTTGGTGCTCAGCAAACATTTCTTTATTTCAATAAAAAAAAGGGTATACTGCTTAATATTTTTTAATGGAGATTTTGATATGTTCAAAAGAATAGTGTTTTACCATCACTTTTGATTAATTTAATATATCCTTACTGAATAAAAGTATTAAATCCTTTAATAATCATACCTGACTACATTCTTTTGAACTTTAGTATACATTTTAGACATTGTTAACTTTTTACAAGTTACAAAAACGATAGATTTTTACTAGCATTTGGTTTATTACGTGGGTCCTTTCTGCAAGGGTTTTGCTATTCTTTGCTTTTCACACTGTGCTTAAGACTGGGTTGTACGGGGTCATTTTAAACCCTATTTTAACGGCATGTTTTACATGTGGTTTAAAAACAGGGTTAGCACCACATTTTATTTGAAACCCTGCTCCTGAACAGTTTTAGTGCCACTTTTGCAATGTCAAACGCCCTCTACAGCCTCAATACGTTTTTTTTAAATGGTACGGCTATCCAACAATCCCATGCCTCATTTTCACAGGCTTTGAACAATCACAGAAAAACAGTGTGTCAATGTAGCATTTCAGGGGAAAGTATGAAAAATGGTAACGCAAAACAGAGGAATTGGAGTTAAGAGATGCTTTTATTTTTTTTATTTTTCAGGATACACTTGATAGTAGATTCGGCGATGAGGACGTGCACATGCTACTTTGACTAATGACAACGACATATGAAAATATGCAAAAAGAACATTAACCCAGGGTTTAGGAATATACAGTGTGCATCTCATGAATATCCAAAATTAATAGTTAACCATGGGTGAAGAATAAACAGTGTAAAGCGTGAATCAAGATAACACAGGATTCGTTTTAACCAGGCTTCAGAATGACCCAGGGCTTTTGGATGAACAATTCTTTACATTACTGATATCAAAATCAAATTGCTGTTACAGTGCTTTCGAAAAAGCATCCATACAATCATGACCCACTGTAGGTCTTCAGGGAACGAGATAAAGGGGTTTTACCTCTGGATGAACGATACACAAGCCCTCAGGGACCACTTACCTTTCCATACGTTTGTACTGAAGCCACTCAATGCTGCTATCAGAAGTCAGCGAGATCAAGAAATAAGCTCCCAGCCTCTTCTGGGAGTTCGATATGTGTGTGTTTGTGTTTGTTAGACAGGTAAGAGGGGTGAAAAAAGAATAGAGTTGCAAGAGAGATTGTTGCAGACATTCTCTCTCTCTACAGGCCTTGCCCTCTGTGTTCAAAAGCACCACGCTAAGTGCTTTTGAGATTAGAACGATACGAAATGAAACCAGACGGGTAATAAGACAAGCTCCAGCACAGGTGGGGAGCCACAAGTGCTCATGACCCTCCATCTACTTCGCAGTTTAATGTAATCATGTGCATACACACACACGTTTAGCTTCCTATCACCTCTCCTGTTGAACGTAATTACCCAGCAGTCCTGTACTTATCATGTCTACGGGCCAGCTTAACTACACAGTCACGCACATTTACAGAGATAGAGAGGAAGCCAAGTGCTTTCTGTAGTTCTAAATGGATGAACAGGTCATCCCAGCCACACACACACATATATACTGTATGAGCCATCAACAAAATTGTCTGTGTATGGCTGAGCAGAATAAAAGAAGCAAAAAAACCACTAGGATTTCATTTTCATTAAGACCAATTCCCATGAGATCCTGTAGGTCTGAGTCTTTTTCCTTTTCTTATACATCATGTCTTCTAACAGGGACTAATGATGCTCAGTGCCTGTTCAAATGAATATTTTAGAGTTGGCTAATGAGGATGAGGGAGAAGGCGCACTATTGGAGAGAAAAAGAGCGAGAGAGAAAGAGAGATTTATGGAGGTAAAGTGGTTGGCACTTGAACATTAGGCCACACTAGTAGGCAGCCGCAGCACTGATGCACTGTGGGACACCGGACGACAGACATTATGGCTGGGTGCAGACACTCATCCCTTATTAAATGTGAGTGTGTGTGATTGTGCACATATTTAACAATGTACTGGGGACAAACAGCTCAAAAATGGTCTAAAACTTATTGTGGACAACCCCAGTAAAAATGATTAATAAATAAAGATAATACAATTTTAATTTTCATTTTAAAATGTAAATAAATAATAAATAAAATTCTATAAATGATATACATACTGACTCTTACACACACACACACACACATATTAATTTATTTGTTTTTTGATAATTTTATTCATTTTACTACTTCAACTTAAACTAAACAAAAATGAGAATGTTTGGCAACTAGCTGAAATAGTTTTTCATGTATAAAAAATAAATAAATTATACATAATTTAGAATTATCCGTGAATTCAGAACATCTCAGGAAACCAGAAAAAGGCCAGGATGAACATGGCGTCAAGAGTTTGGTCAGTATGGGTGAAGAAGTAGCCTCTGCGGAGGTTGGAGATGCATAGGGTTAGGATTTCCAGGGTTAGGGGTTGCCTGGTATCGAATCGGGGAGGATTTGCTCTCTGAACGCCTTTTAGTAATATGGTAGTCTGGATGTTGGAAATTTGTCCTGAGGCGGAGCCGAATATGAGTTGAAAAAATTGGATTCCACTTAGGTACCCTTTGATGGAACTAATCTGTAGGTTTTTTATAGAATTGAGAAATGAGATGAATAAGGTGATAGACAATAGGGAAAAGTCTGGGAATTTGAGGTTGAATTGAAGATGGAAGGATTTGAAAGTCTTCTAAGCGGTAAAGTAAGATTGCAGGGTTTTGGGGGCGACTGCTTGGAGAATAGAGTCGAGTGAGGCTTCGAGTAGAGGTCTTAGGGGATGATTCATGGGAATATTAGTTGTGAATAAGGAGGTACCGGGGTCGGCTGCGTCTCTGCATCTGGGGCCAGCATCCTGAATTTCTGGAAGGAGAAATGAGAAAGGGAGTCAGCAATCTGGTTCTCTTTTACTGGAATGTGTTTAGCAGTTAAAATAAATTGGTCACATGCTGAGATCCAGATCAGGCGTCTTAGGAGCGGCTATGCTAACTATGCTTATTAATGCAGTGGACAGTGGCTTCCTTTATTACAGTGGATTATGATACTAGAGGCTGACCATTCTTTCGTCCAAAGGGAAGCGGCTATGACAATGGGGTATAGTTCGAACAGGGCGGAGGAAGCTAGGTGTTGGGGTAGGTTTGATAATTTGGCCGGCCATGTAGAAGCGAACCAGCAGTTACGATGATCCAAAGCTGGAGTTCTTGGAGGCATGAGCCGGTTAAGGCTATTGGAGAGCGAAAGAGGCTAGGGTGAGCAAATGGGAAATGAAAGGGGTGCCTTGTGCCCAAGAGCTGACAAAATTTTGCGCTTAGAACAATGAGGGTTAGCTATGAGGTTTGAAGCTACCAGAATGATTCTTTTGGGAATCGAGGTTAATGCCTAGGAATTCTATAAGGGAACTGGGTCCTGAAGTCTTTTCTTGGGCGATGGGGAAGCTCAGATCAGAAAAGACTTTTTGGACTTTCAGGAGATTGGCTGCTGGGATATTGTTTGGAGGGGAGATATGAGGTAGGGGATTTGGTAGTTATTTGTTAAAATCCAGCCAATTGCTTCTGAAAGCATGTCGAAAATCTTGGGGCTGCTTTTGCAGCCGAAGGTGAGGCGGACTGCAAAATAGAAGTTCTTGTGCCAGCAGATGCAAAAGAGATGCCAAAAGTCGGGGTGTATGGGCATGACTTTGAAGGCTGAGGTTATATCAACCTTTGACATCCATGCTTTGTGGCCGGCTTTTTTGACCATAGCAATTGCTTGATCGATATCATGATAGTTGAGGGAGAATTCTTCGATTGGAATGAGGCTACTGATACTGGGAATGGCCGAATTATGGGGTAAAGACAGGTCGATGAGGTGTTTTTTTGCCCGAAGATTTTCGAGTAGCTATCCCAATCGGACTGAAGCGAAAAAAGGGGGGTGGGGGGCTAGAAACGGGCCGATCATAAAATCTGCTTACAACTCCTTTTTAATCAGGAGATCTACAGTTTCGGGCTCAGTCTTGGCAGACTGAAGGTTGGGGCAGAGGGAGGGGGTTCGCGGTATACAAGGAGATAGGAGGTAGGAGGGACAGAGAGCGGAGGAAATGAAGGCGGGGGAGTCCGGATCCAGAGGCGGGTTGAGCTGCTGAGTGAACTGGGGAATAGCTAGATCCGGGAGTGGCGAACTGGACTTGGGGCTGACTTGTGCTGGATGGTGGGAGGAATGGCGCTGGGTGCCAGGTGAATGGTTGATGGGCAGAAACGGCTTGCTGGTCGATCTGGTGACTTGAAGAAGGGTTGGAGGCTGGAGGAGCTGGGATGCTGGCTGGATGTGCTGATCGCTGAAGGTTCGATGAGAGGGAACTGTTGGTGGATGGCTCTGGAGCTCTGCCGAGGCTTGCAGAGGGTCTGTTGCTGCTGTTTGGCTAGTGTTGAGCTGGTGCAGAGACAGTACTGAGGTGAGTATTAAGATTTTTAAACTTGTCCTTTCTTTTTTCGAGGTTTGAAACAGATCGAGGGGCCGTACCTGACTGGTAGGCTGTGAAAAGTGAGAGTAATTTCGCTTTGTTTGACCGTCAAGAAAATGGGACGCCGGCTTTAGGGCAGCGATGGTCCATTTCTCGGTGACAAGAACTGATGAATGGGATGAAGTGTATGATGAGGCTGGAGAGGCTTGTGGATGTCTTTGTGGTGGGGTCGGTGAACGGGAGCGGAGACGCCTGGGCGAGAGGTTGGCTTATTGGCCTGCGGCCTCGGATAGGAGCCGCGGGCTCTCGTGGATTTTCTGCCGGAGCAGTGCCTTGTTTGGCGGCTGGCACTGTCGAAGGGAACAGTGTCCTCAGGCTCGGAATTACGCAAGGAGTTTTTCAGAGTCTGAAATTTTGCTTGAATGGATCTTGATGCAAAGAACGAGATACCAGAGAAGGGGAGTTCGCTCTATTTAAAGGAAAACCTCTTAGCTCTGAAAAGGTAATCAGATAATAGGCTGATTGGGGAACGAGGTGTCAGCCGTGATCAATCATTCGTACGTGCTTCTCCCGAAATCTGTTTATAAACATCATATTTTAAAGAAGAAAGTATTTTTCTTAGTATTTTAAAGCAGTATTTTCTTGTAACAACTGCAAAAAAAAAAAAAAAAAACTACAAGAAGTACGGTATTTTAACAATAAAAACTTTACAAATTGTTTTAGTTATTAAAAGTTATTTTAACAACAAAAATATCCTAACAAATATAACAAAAAGTCAAAAATTGACTTGTGAGTATCTGACATGCTCATTATGCACCAAATCATATTTTGCAATTTTAATAATGTTATTAGGTTTGTGTGAGCTTCAGGGCTTGTATATAGTAAATATCATTATCCTAGTACTCATTAGCACATCTTGTGAGCTCTGTGTGTGAGCGTGTGCATTTGCATGCTATAGCGCCTTTTGTTTTGTCTAAAGCACAGCTCTGTGAGGCTGCATACAATTTGAAGATTTGTGGAATTAGCTTTGCAATACCAGGACTAAAAATATCTTTGGCACCTAAAAGTAAAGTCTGTCATTGATCAACTTCTGTCATTAAAACTCGCATTACCAACGTACTGACCTACAGAATTCCAGCAGAAATCACTTCAAACATGTTAATCTCAATAACACTATGCAATCTGCATAAAAAAGGTAACTATTTCATATGGGGGGGGCGGGGTCGCAAATGACTTTCAAAATATCTTATTTTGTGTGGGTTTTGTATGAGTAAATTATGATAAAATTTACATTTTGGGGTGAACTATTCCTTTAACTACAGCACATCACTGCACAGATCTCTGCAAAAACAATGTGATGCAAATTATACTTCACAAATTTGTTTGCAAGTATGTTTACTTTTGTCTCACACCAATCTTCTGAGGACAAGCAGGGGAACAACATGTTTTTCAGCTGAATCTAATTGCTTATTCCAGATAGTAATGATTACAAAACTCTTAACAAATCCTGCAATATTCTTCTCAAATTTTATTTTTGTATTACATTTTGATTTGCTAAGCATGGATAAAGTGTATAAGCAAATGAAATTCAAAGCACGTCCAATTCAAAGACTTTTGATTGTGTTATGCAGTCAGGAAAAATTAAATGCAGATTCTTTTATAAGATGAAGAGAGAAAACAGTAGGGAGAGGATAGAGGAAGAGTTACACAGCAGTAAAAGAGGGAAAGAAGAATACAGACAAGTGCTTCAGATAATATTAAGTTCAGCTACAGTATATTTAACATACTGACAACACATTAGTTAACATACTAAAAAAAAACAATACTTTAATAATTTTTTGATTAAAAAAGAGCAAATATGTCACCTTTGATCACTTTAATTCATCCTTGCTGAAAGTATTTCTTGTTTCAAAGAAATGGAAAATAATTCTTTCACAAATTGTATTTTTTTTATTTGAGATCTTTGTTTGGTTTCTGTCTTTCTCCTCTTTAGCTGAGGTTCTTAAAATAAATGAACCTAGCATTGCAAATTAGGTGAAAAGATTCTGTTAAACAGCAAAATATGCAAAACAGTTTAGACACTTTGCTTACTGATTTGAGAACAAGCATTAAATTTGGAAAATGTGACATATCATCTGAGAAATCTGCCATGTTTTGTTCACCAAGCATCACATTACGCAGTGTAAATGTTTCCTCTTGAAACTTTGTTTGACAGCTGCATGACACACATGATGGAACAGGACAGACAGAAGAATTATTTGCAAAACTGTGATCAAATGAGATATTCTAATTCATAACTTCATACTAGATGCACCAAACAAAATGCAGTTTGTCTACAGCTTTTTGCAATATACAATGTAATAAAAGGAGTATTGACAGTAGAGGTGCTAATGTTCACCCAAAGAAAAATAATATTATAATTAATTAATATTCAACTAGTCAAGTCACATCTGCCTCAATATAAATAATCATTTTAAAAGAATGTAAATTATATCCCTATGGTAATAATAATCATAAATAATAATCTTGACCAAAATAGTTAAAAATAATAATATTACAGTTGCAACTCCTTTTGGTGGTCACCAGAGATGCACACATTGTAATTTCGTTTAAATGCTGAGTAATATTAATTATATATATATATATATGTGTGTGTGTGTGTGTGTGTGTGTGTGTGTGTGTTTGGTTTAGGATGAGGTTTTGGTTAAGTGCTAGTTGCATGTAATAATGCATAATTAATTGTTATTACAATGGCAAGTATATGTAACGTGTAACCAGGATACTATAAAATAAAGTGTTAATTTTTCTTATTCTTAATATGTTAATTATTATCTTAATTATTCTTAAGATAACGAGTTGCTAATTTTAAATACTTGTTAGTTACTACCAGAGATGCTCACAAGTCTCTGAGCTAGAGTCCAAGTCAAGTCTCAAGTCTTTGAGCTAGCGACCAAGTCAAGTC
>JAUMHE010000048.1:1996596-2030644 GCA_032359235.1 Enteromius mattozi
TTTGTACACATCGCAATATATATCGCAGGAAAAAAATATATTGCAATGTAATTTTTTCCCAATATCGTGCAGCCCTATAATATAATATAATATAAAGCTATGCAGAATGAAAAACAAATGTTGCCATTCACATAAAGATGTTTTTTTTTCCATTTAATTGCAGCACTGACACAGAGAAATAAGCTTTTAAAACCCATGACAACTACTCATTCAGTTACTGTCTCTTGTGTCCCTGTGCTAAAGTTTTCACACATTGTCTTGTCCTTGCTGACTGTTTTATTCACGCCCCTGCCCCTCGCTCTCTTGCACTCTCCCTCTGTCCCACAACCTCTTACAGAGAACTCTCTCTTTTCAAAGACAGACTCGCTGAGCTCAGCATTTGTGTCACACATGCTTCGTTACACCACACAAAATGGAAGAATATTTTAACTAGGCACACTGAGAGTAATAAGCGCTTCTCCAATGGTCTTTGCTTTAGTTTTTGTACCTTTTAATACATTTAACTGATTAATTCCTTTGCACAATCCTTTGCACCATCTTTTCCCAAAGCCAATAATTAACAAAAAAGAAGGACAAGTAAGTACACTTGTGGTTATATAAAAACAGATCACAAAGCCTAGACAAGCAGTATGTATGTGACTCACTAACAAACTGTTACTACTCCAGACGATTGTACTGATGAGAAGTACACAATAATGCACAGATGCTCAGCTTTCACGCACCATGGTGTACGCAATGGGTTTGAAACCTGTGCCAGTCAACAATTCTGGTTTCCTGTTACCCTCTCTAACTCCACAACTAACTTACCCGGAATGAAGGGTAGGGAGGACACTTCATATTGTACTGCTCGGTTTTTCCTGGCAGAATTAAATAGGACACTGAATTCTGTCTCTTCCAATTGGTCATAATGAGAAGCTTTTAACAAAAACTAGGGCTAACTTAAAGCAAAAAGCAAAGTACAGAGTAGATATGTAAATACAACTCATTAGCATGTTAGTGACTACTCTGAAAACCTACTCAAGTCAAAGCGCAATGACACACACAACAATTTAGTTACGTGCAAAAACATAATGTTTGAAGGACATAGATTATGGATCAGCATTCATCCGGGAAACAACCAAGGCTTATTTCAAAATAGGACATAAAGCGAAGATTCAACAACATTATTCATCTATCACTTCTCATCATCATCATCATCATCATCTAAACTGTGTATTTGTGTACACAAGAAAAAGGCACAAAAGCTGTCACCAGGGCAGGGCCTTTTAAATCTCATATTAGAATATTAGTAATCTAAAGTGTACATTTTAGTACTTAAATAGTACACATTAGAACCTTTTGAAAGGTTCTTTTGAAACAAACATAAAAATTGGTGATCCATACAAAAAAGGGGAGAGATTAAATGAAGAGAAAATCCAAAGTAGCAATGCAAAATTTGCATTGGGAATTCATTATTGTGTGTAGACCGTGCTCTAAAACTCACTTGTATGAGTGTAACTGTGGTTTTTGTACTTAAAGTTCACAAAGAACAGCACTGCTAATACAATCTAAAGAAATACTGAATATACATTTAAAGGGCTGACGTTAGGAACACACTGGAGTAGGAAGTATGTTTCTTTGACAGTGTGTTCATCTAAAACCAATAAAAGTTCTCATCATACTAACAGCATACATAACACAAGTACAAACACAGGCTAAAATTCCTTACCTGTTCATTAAATAAGGTAAAGCCGACATTACAATAGTAAAACAAAAGGTCGCAAAAAGTTGTGGATTCATGAAGACAGCATGATTCTCCATTGTCATCCCCTTCATTATTTTCGAATCTATTTTTCATGACCAAAAACACAAGACAGTGTTTCAGCAATCCTTGGCACTGTAAGCTTTGTTTAACTGACAGAAACACAAGATCAAGAGAAAGCGAGGCACAAGCGTGTGCGTACGTGTGTTCCAAGTTCCACACAACTTGCAACTTTGCAAAAGTCAAGGTTTATGATGTATGCATTTACAAACGCATTGATTAAGCCTCCCAAATCAAAGCATCCCTGGGGTGGCAGATCGATCTAACAGCCTGTTTGGTGTGCGTCTTCCCTCTCCTGTCCAAAGGAGTTTATTTTTGAAAAATGAAAAGACTCTTTTATTCTCCGCTGGATGGAGCAGCGAGAAGAGAGATTTGTAGCGCACTCACACACTCAGTAGGCTGTGCTGAGAATACGCCTACACATGCAAAGAGGCGAACGGCAGAGGGGGAAAGAAGGAAAGAATTTTAAAAAAAAGTATATGGGTGACTCAGGTGAAGAAAAGAGGAAAAAAATGGGCTGGAGAAGGTAAGGAACAATGGGTAAAGGTATCGAGGAGAGAAAACAAGTGGAAAAAAATCTGAAATGGATGAGCGTGAAAAGAGGCTTAAGATGATGAGGAAGAAGACACGTCTAATCTGGCTTCCAACAACTATTTGAACATCATCTGTATGTTCACTCGGTAGGTATCAGTCTGAGCACAAGGGTCCAGCTCAATCCTCAAAAGACATCTCATTGGCCAGCACTTCGGGAGGCATGAAGCAGGCAGCAAGTGATTGCACAGGCTGACTGAGACCCAGGAGAGGCTCATGGGTCCAAAACATCACTGGACAATGGCCATTTTTTGCGTCCTCCCTTTTGCTCTCAAGGGACGTGTCCAAAAAACACCATCTGAGAGCCGCTCTGGTCCGGCCAACCGTGCACGCCTGCCAAATGGTCCATTCTGCACAATGTGTACCAAGACGACGAGAGAGATGGCAAGAGAAAGAGAGCGTTACTCACAGGGCATGATACAACAATTGCCTGCTGGAGGAAATGTCTCTGTGAACAGTGCTTATGGAGCAATTTAAATGTACGTTAGGTCAGACTTTTGCGTAGGATAAACCGATCAGGATGTTATTTACTGCCAAAGAGTGCAGCAATAGAGCTTCTCTCCACTTATTAACACCCCCGCACCATGATAGGCTTGCTCCTTGCTCATTCTGAGCAAAAAGACCCTAGCTAAGTAATAAGCTTTCAAGGAATCAACCAGCCGTCATGAATCTATCGCACTGGAACCTTTCCAGACATTGGCTCTTGGTTATGTAGTATGTTATGAACTGGATTTACGCCTAGATACATTACATATGTCGGCACCTACTTTTTAACCTGCACAGCTCTAATTTTTATTGCAAAAAAATGACAGAAAGTGCAGTTCTGAAATGTCATTAAAGTTTCTTTCCCCCCTGTAGCTTAGGCCTATGTATATGCATTCACTCTGCTCTGATTTCATGCCTGGTGCTAGCAAGGTGAGACCAGGACATCCTAAGACTGCTTTCACTACCACTTTCACACATGCATACTCAAAAATACTCTCACACAAACACATTTCAGATGTTTACTTCACACTCAGTGGTCAAAAGTGAGATGTTTAAAATGCACGCTGAAATTTAAGCCCAAATAAGTCAGTCTTATGTGTTAAAGACGCAAACATATACAGAAACGTTCACATAAATATAGCTGTATTGTCTTCAACTTTTGAAAGTCTGATGTATTTGTATATAGATACACTAATGTTCTCATTTATCAGTGTTTGGTGCTTTGGTACAGTTTGGTTGACCCTCGTCACATGCTTTATTGCGATCTGCATAGAGGAAGTCATAATGAGATTATCAGTTATCTTTTGATGCTTAGAGTTTATCAGTTAACTTGTCAACAACATTTTTGAATTGGGCTCAATTTTAGTTTAGTTTGTGTAATACCCAAAAATCATTTGGATATTAAGTAAAGATCACGTTCCATCAAGCTATTTTGTAAATTTCCTACTGTAAATATATCAAAACTTTATTTCTGATTAGTAATATGCATTGCTAAGAACTTCATTTGGACAACTTTAAAAGGTGCTTTTCTCAGTATTTAGATTTTTTTGCACCCTCAGATTACAGATTTTCAAGTAGTTGTATCTTGGCCAAATATTGTCTTATCTTCACAAACCATACTTCAATGGAAAGATTATTTATTCTGCTTAAATCTCAAAATGAAACATATTCAAACTTAGATGTTGGGGGGCAGAAGAAAATAAAATACTACAAAAGTGTATGAATAAAGCACACAGACTCATACACAGAAACACATTAACAGAATGTTATAACACACACATACGTTCAGTACGTAGACCGGCCTGCTTCCCCTGGGGCCCAGAGACCAGATGTAGTTCACTCACAATACTACTAAAAATACAGCTCTGACTAACAGAAGAGATTAATTAAAATGAACATGGTTCACAGACTACCCCTCCCTCTCTGTATGTCTTTCTCTTCCTGTCATTCTCATGTGTGTGGGTGTCCTCTCCTGTTAAACTCTCTTTCTTTGCTTTCTGTCCTTCTCTGTGTCTCCGCTGGGATTTCACAGAGTCAAATTCAATCAAGGTTAATGTTCGTCTGCATTCAACTCTTGGATCTCCTCTCAGAAAAGCCAAGACTCAAATGAGGATGGCGTCTCTCACCTGGGATGTGAGAGAATACGTCAGGACTCGCAGGTAGGGATTTGAGGCGCACTGAATCCGTGGCTGTGTGTAACAGACCAAAGCGAGTTCCACAGACTGAGCAGATTTTCAGTGAAAGATTCCTCAGACTTCTTACGAGAATGCTTTTAACCCTTGATACGCAGCTTTACAAAAATACCTCAGGCGGTGAGTTGTCACACGGGAAGTTCAGCATTCAGCTCTTCGTACACACAAGACTTGAGAGAGTGATGCTGCGACCTCTCAGCTGTGATGGTTTCCACAGACAGAAAAAGATCAAAAGGTGCGAGAACACATAAGCCGACAGACTTCGGTCTCCCTGAAGATGGATAAAAGTATATCCAGGTAAATGAGCAGATGATAATGTTTGGATGGATCACTGAACACTGTGAGCTCGAGGTCTGATCAGGTCCACGTTGCAACTAACGCTTTGCTGTATCTGAACTTGGAAACAGATGTCAAACGAGGACTGTCTTCCCTATTGTTCCTGTGTCAAAGAGACCGCAGCCTTCAATGGCATACAAATCCAGACAAATACTATTCATCTGCTTTTAGACATTCTTTTGCTTTTAGACCTGCTTTCATGATATGTGAAAATTTCACATACTTTTTGAATATCTAGAGTTTAACTGATCATGATTACTGCTCATCATCAGAGCTGGGTTTGGTGTCACGGCCTCCTTGTATTTAGGTGGAATGTTAAAGAACGTGACACACATATCTCCTAGAAATGCTGTATAATTCAACCAATCAGATCACTACTTCAAAAGTGTGCGATATATGGCAACCGCTGACACAACGTCTACATGCATGTGGGAAAAAAAAAAAACACAGCGCTCTTCAGATCACATTGAGTGATGATGTTATGAAATTATATTCTGTAGAAAGAACATATGAGAATAAACAAATGATAACAAAAATGAATCCTCTATCATAATACTCTTTTTCTGTGTTTGTTTACACAGGTTTTTGAAACAGCGCCACCACTCTAATTCTTTTGTGGAACAGCACTATGCTGCTCTGGACACATGATCATATCTCAAATCTAAATCAATGGCCTGTTTCTGTTGCTATTTCATCACGAATGAGCGCACCTGGTGTGAATAGCCCCTTAGGGATCTATTGTTTCGATTCAAAAGTGTCATCATGCTGAACATTCACACTAATTTTTTGCGTTCAATGTGAAAAGGCCTTCAAGACTATAAACCTATCTTCTTTCTTTTGTTGAACATAAGATAATATTTTGAGAAACAACTCTTATTTTGTCTATATAATGGATTTGACTGGTAATCATAAGTAAATTATATTGATTTTTGGGTGAACTACCCCTTGTTGTTAACTAGTAGTTAACTTTGTCTAAAATAAAAAAAATTTGATGTCCAATTATGCAAAAGATCACCCAAGACATTATGATAAACTTCTCCTTTTGTGTTCCATGGAAGTAACACGAGTTTAAGTAAATGATAACAGAATTTTCATCTTCATATAAACTATTCCTTTAAGAACAGTTTCTCTGTACTGATTCCTGTGGTAATATATGCATTAAAGACACACAGATGCTAAGAAAAATTAATATGATTATTAAAATGCAAAAGAATACAAGCAGTCATAGGCCCATGCAAGTTAAGCTCCAAATCTCAAAAAAAGTGCTTACTCACCCAGACTAAACTGCACTTCCCACAATTCTCTGATGTGTTTTTAATTTGACTGCTGCTCCAAATATCTGAGGCACCACATTACGCAAGAACAAAAATATAAAAGAGGAAAGAACATGAAAAGAATTCTGTGAACAGAATAACAGGCACATTAGCTCTGTGCTTCCTCATCACAGCATGGCTAGGCTTTAGGAGAGCAGAAGAGATTGAATTTGGGATTGACTGTGTTTTCTTTTTCTGGGGAAGCGTTCGACTCCCTCACTGTCGCCTCCAATGCCATTATGCCGATATTCATGCTATTTATTCCCCTGCCTGGTAACAGCCCTCAGAGGAGCCATGTTGGTCTTCATAAAAATGAAGTGTTTTGTCTGTTTATTGACTGTTTTAATAAAAACTCAAATTTAACGAGTACTACTGACACGTAATCTTAGCCCACTGATTTTCTCTCTGACTCATAGTACTCTCTCTCTTTCACACAGACAACACTTAGCCTGTCTGGCCCGGTTATACCCTTTGGCAAATGTACAAACACACATGCACACACAAACTCGCACCAATCTGATCTAATCCAAATGGAGTGGTGAGGATTTCTAACCTCTGATAATGAATGTAATTTCATTTTTATCCCAGGGACCTTCCCTAAGCTGTGCCTGAGTGCCTGAGCTTGGTTGATGTATCGGTCTCTTTCACACATATGCACACACACACACACAGGGTGCCATGGACTTTCTTAGCACTGGGACCAATCAGCACAAGTGGTAAACCAATGTGCGTGTGTGTTTGTGTTTATGGCCAATGACAATAGAGATGTTCCAGAGAGAAGGATGGTTGATGTCTGATACAAATAATATAAACAAGTTACAGCAAATAAATGACATATAAATATTTTTTCTCTCTCTCTCTCTATATATGTGTGTATATATATATATATATATTTTTTTTTTTATATATCGCATGGAATTGATCTTACTGATATAATAAGCTCAAGGTAACTAGAAATTGCACAAGTTTTAGTCTGAATCCAGCCTCTTATAAAGATATGACATGACTGAACTCCTAGGAAGAGATGATGCCAACCCTTCCAAGGACCTCGCATGACAACAACCCTGAACCAACATACACAGCTAACCAGAAAAAAGCTCTGTATAAATAAACGTGAATTGCTTTGAGAGCTCTTAAAGTCTACTGGTTCTGTAATCTGAGATGTGTGTGTAGGCAGATGAGGGAGGAAATACGGAAAAACTCTCAGTCCCTGAGCCCTGCTGGGATCCAGACAATGCTGATTTGGGTAAGAGAACCAGAATATATTGCATATCTTGAAATTTAAGCAACTGGGTTTGGCTCAATGACCTAGAAGGAAACTCTCTCAAAACTTGCACACAATGCAAAAAACATAAGGCATACGTTTATTAGGACTGCCTGCTAAGGCAGGAATCACCATTACTATTGCACATATTTATGTTTTTTGTTCAAAACCCTTATTGTAGTAAACTGCACTGTTTGTGCTGCTGGATATGAATGATACATCGAAAATAGTGCAGCTCGCTGAGAAGTGTGCTATTCTAAGAAATCAGACCTATGATTTCCACTTGGAAGATGATAAAACGTAAAAAACGTAGCCTTGCATTGAAGGAGGGACTCAAGCTATATCTAGGGACCAGAATATCAGAGACTCGCAAGTGGGCTCTTTTGACTTGCGCCAGTAAGCAACCACCTAGCAACCGTACGGCAATGCTCTGCCAACCACCCAGAACACACTAGCATCATGCCGCCAATTTCAGAACTGGAAGACAGCACTAACATTCTGTACAAAAAAAGATAGTCAGTTCTATTTTAGGCCTTTGGCGCTGAGAGATAGGACAAGAAACAGTGCAGAAAAGATATAAATGACACAAGCTGGACTTCAACTTGCATCGCTCACATGAAAACCACAGCTCTGACCTTTTGTACTTTTTAATGACATCAACAGATAAAAAGACAATGAATGATTAAATTGGATGAGGTTTGGGTTGAAAGAAAGGTTAGGAAGAAACTGATGCCTTCTTTCACTCTGGAAACAGAGAAGCTTGCCAGGTCACATCAGCACTCTCTCCAGTTTCAGATTATCATGAGGGCAAATTACTCACAAACACACTTTTCCACAGAATTCAGGTACAAAGAGGATATTGGACAGAGAAATAGGGCACGGAGGAGGTGATGAGAGTCTTCTTAAGTTACCTCTCTCACTGTCTTAATGTTCAGTGCATTGTTCTGCTGTGATTATATGGTTGGGAGTTTGGGGACGCAAAGCTACTTTAGACAATTACACACTCGCTGAATACTGAAAGTGTCTTCCTCAGACACACACACACACTTACTTTCACTTTCAATAGGGAATGCCCACATCATTTAGACTTCTTCCAATGCTCTACAAACAGAAATCCATGCGGATGGCAAAATACACATTTCAGAAAATCCTTCTTTCTTCTACACACAGCCTCAAACCTTCCCACACACCTAAAAAAAACACAAACCCATCCTGTTAGACACAAACTAATAGGAGAACCTGTGTGTGCGCATGTATGCAGTCATTTCAGAACAGTCCGGAAAGAAACTTGGCTTATTTTAAACCTGCTATTGATAAGAGATTGAGAAAAAGAAAAACCAGAGAGGATGATTCTCCTCTTCTTGTAAAGGCTTCAGGGAGGAGAACGGCAGCTCAAAACTAAAAGATTTTGACTCTGATCTACAGAGACGTGAACGAGTCCTGAACAATGATTTTCTCTCTTCCTCAATTTCCCTCCCTCTTGAGAGAGACCCATACAGGCTGATCTTCAATCTTGTCGTCTGCTTGTAGGGATACTTGCAGGTTAAGCCCTGGGCTAAACTTCACTCTACCGCACAGTTCTGGACGTCCTTTCTGCTCTAACAAGAGAGAACAGGTTTAACAGAGAGGGAAAGATCAGAAACAGAGAGAAGACAGTGAGCGAAATTTAGAGAGAGTGCATGCCAGAGAGCTGTATGACAGCAAAAAGACAGATAGAGAGGGAGAAGGAGGGATGCAAAAACGGAGGCAGGTGGAAAAAGGGAAGTAAGCAGAAGAGGAGAGACACACAGCGTATTTGACTGCAAGTGGAAGTCGGTGGTAATAAAACCAACTCTTCTTTCCTGCTTTCTCACTCTTTCTCTCTTTGTACCATCCTTAATTACCTCTCTCAGGAACGGCAAACGAGTAAACAGCACTTAAACAGCCAGCTGGGAGAAATGGAGAGATATGGAGAGTGGAAAGAACTGGGAGCAGTTTAACAGTGCGTGGATTGAGGAGTCCATAAGCGTATGGTGACATTACAGAGGCACAAATGGCCAAAAACAAAACATCACCAACACAACAATAAAGATCATTTTTAATATTGTCAAAGCCCTAGTTTATATCTAAGGAGAAGGGTGGCAGATGGATAAAAAGGTTGACGTAAATAACATAATGCAATTACTGTATGCCATTTAATACTAGAAAATATGAAAATCAAACAGATTGCTGAAATGACAATATAAAACAATTATATACAAAATGGTAATTAATTGGTTAATTAGCTAGATTGCAGGGAATATTTAGATGATCCTAAATATTTGTTAATTGGTAATCTCAAACTCAAAAGCAAATATGCACATAATGTAGTTATTTTAATGTATGTTAAATGTTTTTTTGGTAAATAAATTAAGAAATAAAATCAAACTTACTAACTGCTTCCATAATCTCATTTGCATAAGAAATTGTCACACGAAGAATCTGCATTTTGGCAGATAATAGTCTATTATTACTGCTTAATGTTGCACATTACACACAACAGTGAGAAGTGAACAACCACGCACACACACACATAGTGAACACACACCCAGAGCAGTGGGCAGCCTTTGCTGCGGTGCCCGGGGAGCAGTTGGGGGAACGGTGCCTTGCTCAAGGGTCTCACCTCAGTCGTGATATTGAAGGTGGAGAGAGCGCTGGTTATTCCCTCCACCCACAATCCCTGCCAGAGAAGGGACTCGAACCCGAGACCTTTGGGTTACAACGCCAACTCCCTATCCATATATATATATATATATATATATATATACTGCAGAGGAGTCTGGACCAAAATAAAGTGAATATGAAGATGATGACTCCAGATCCTGATTATTGATCTCATTAAGGTGATCTGCACGACACTCTGTTGTAGCAGCTCAGTATTTTACATTTATGTCAGAAAAAGGACCATTTACATCCAAATATAATTTACTGCACATAGAACAGATCCTACAGTAGAAATAGATTTCAGAATATAAACTGCTTAATCTGCCATTTTCAGTAAGATTTAACGTTACTAAATTTTGTCTGCCTGTTTTTCTGCATTTAACTTGAATCATGTCCAACAGATATCTGTTTTAAAGCTGTGGGTAAATCACCTGCTGATTTGACTAAAGTCTACTTTATGATGCTATTGACAAACATGCTTAAAGTGTATTCAATTTGATTTATTTATTGTTAGCGCAGCAAAAATAGACAGCGCAGCCTTTACAAAAATCATGTGCAGTATCTGGTTGCCATGACAACCTCACGCAATTTCTGCTGCTCTATGTAAATATATAGTAAAACCACTTGGAGCTTGTGACTTTGAACTTTTACTAACAGAAATGCTAAAATGTGTTTAAAAGTTTGCCTGACCAAATTGACTGGCTTGTTTTAGCGTCCACAAGCTCAAACACCAAACTACATCATTTGTATATGGCAAAAAATAATTTTCAGCAGCCATAAATCAAATATTCAGAGTCACACCAAAAAGAGAAAACTCCAAACTGACCCCAAACATTTCAAATGAATATTTAAAAATATAATAGTAATATACTACCGAAAAGCAGGCTACTGTATGCGTAATCCAAATTTGTTTTGAAAATTTGTGAGACTACCAGCTTGCCTCATGAATATTAATAAGGTGGTGTAACTGACTTGTAGAAAAGGCAGGTAAGGGGGCGCTAGCCACAGCAGAATTACCGCTTGAGCCTTCATTCAGTCCTACCAATGCAACACCATGCCGCTAAACAAAACTCTTAAAAATAAGATGAAATTATACAACAGCACTCAAACAACCATCAATCATTTCACAAGGTGTATATTAAATGCTACTCTGTGCTTTTAAACAATTCCAGTTTATTTATTTGGCTACGTACTGGCTTCGTACCATCACTCCTAACACGTTAGCATACCCACTCAAAGCACTGGTACTTTAAAGAGGTACCAACAGGAGAACTCTGAGTGAAAGCAAATATCACAGGTCTCCTCTACTGCAGTTCCCCAAAGATTACACTCCTTTCTGCCTCCTAAAGCACAGACTGGAGAAGAGAGAACGGAGGAGAGAGGGAAAGGTAAGTGCTGTAGGTTTGTCTTATCAGGGGAAAGCAGGCGGGGATATCTCTGAGGCCTCGGGGTGAAGGGAAAAACGCTGCTGCCATTTCACCCACAGAAAGTGAGAGAGAGGGGGAGTGAGAAAGCGAAAGAGGGGGGCAAAGAGACAGATGGGTTGTGGCACACACAGGCAGTGCCCGCTGTACCCTCTCCAGTGCACCTCTGCCATAATGAATAACATTATGGCTGCATGAAATGTCACCGGTACCACCCCACCCCCCCACCCCCAATCCCACCTCTCAAGACGAATGGAGCCTCAAAATGTCAGATGTGCATCAATATCATTGTGAGCGTGTGTGTGTGTTTCCATGTGACGCAAGGACGTAGGCATTTGCAGAGGTGCATTATTATACACACACACACACAAAGATGTGACTGTCCGGGACCGGTACAGTTAGTGGAAATGCCAAGAGTTTATCAGACATTTGCATGGATGACACAAATCATGCATTACAATCTCCATGATATTTATAATCAGCTGCTCCATAAAACACTGTCTCAGTTTTGTGTCAGTGTTCACAACATCAAAGGTTACTTTGGGGAAGATTATGCTGTATGCAGGAGTATGCAATATACTCTTTTTATATGTGGTATATTAATCATTTTTTGTAAATTTTTTGCATCACATCATGGCTCAACAAAACAGAGCTGATAGAACTCGCACAGTGAAAATTATACATTAAAAGTAAGAGAGAATAACAGAGGTAGGGATGGATCCATCAGGATTTTGGATTGTGAAGAAGCAGGGTTTAAATGATTGGAGAAGTCCAGCATACATAATTAGAGAGAAGTCTGTTGGTTTTACCAGAAGACCGAGTTATGACATCTTGATTAAACATTAAAATAAATTGATCATGCACAATAACATCTATAACATGCATTTAATAAATAAATACCTATTTTACTGTATGCATAAAATTTTACAAATTAGTGAACAAAAAACCAACAAAAAAAAAAACAATGAAACAAATGTTTTATAAGTGGTCTGAGGAAAACTGGCAATTACATTCTATATGGTGTTCATAAATAAGCTGACATGACTTCATCTGCTTCCTGTATTCTAATTGGCTAAACAAAACTCTTTGTTTTCAGTCAAAACTATTTATTAGAATAATATACAGAGTGGAGCGTTCATCTGGCCAACAACTGAGAGAAACGGAAATTACCAATGAGGGGCGTGAATCATTCAGAACATACTCTTGCACCATGCGGAATGTTAATTTGTTTCTTTCTATTTTAAGTTGTTCACCAAGGAAGCTTTTATGTTGTGAACAGAAGCATTATTTATCTATTACTGCATCGCAGGCGTACAGAGAGCAGTGAGGTCACGCCAAGCAGACAGACCATCTGACAGAACTTATGCCAGGCAAAGTGATGGAGTGATCTAGTGCCAAGATGAGCTGTACACATATACACACACACAGCGCTGTGAGCGCTCCACCCAACTCTGAGCAAAGTCATTTAGGTCTTAACCGTGTGTGTGTGTGTGTGTGAGTATGTGTGTGTGTATCATGCTGCCAAAACTCAGCAGGACAGGCAACATGTTGAGAAGTAATCACCCACTGAGGCCTGCGGTTAACGAGAGCCTCGATCCATCACACACACACTTTAGTAGAGCCACAGTAGAGGTCGGTGCCTTGCGGACAATCATAGACACACGCAAGCCTCATAAATATATAAAATCCCATACCTGCGACATTTCACAGTCTCGGCTTCCGGCGCTTCAAAATGCTTTGCAGGCCAAGTGCTCTCTGTAGAGGAACGAAAAACACTGACACATGGAGTGGTCTTCACCACAGCGCAATGACTTCACGGTGTTAGCTTTGACACTGCTGCTTGGAGGGCATCGTATTTTATTTTAATATTTTCACCCATCCTATTATACAGAGAGATACGTTTTTCTTTCTGCGACTGCGAGTTGGCCTGAAAGGCTTATCCAGCAATCTCTCCACGGTAAAATAATTTGAGAAACATTTCATTTCCCTGAAAATGGAGCGGCTTCTTTATTGCCCTCAGAGCTTATATTTGATTACAGATTACAGATTTCATCCATCCTCCCTCGTTTCTGTCATCTCATTACTCGTTTTTCTCCTTCGCATCTCTTAAATAGATCATTGCTTATTTTATTTCTATTTCCTCTCACCCTATAACAGCTCATTATGCTTTTTTTTTAGATGCTCGCCTTCACTCGACACCATCATCTCTATCTGAGGTCATCAGCACGACAGAGTTCAGGTAAACACTGACAGAATCACACTTCCTCCCAATTTGCATAATGAGGCCTATTTGACTCTAATTATCCTAACAAGTAGCATCACCCCTAAGCCTCTCATCACCCTCTTAATGAGCGTTAATTATTCCATCTACACAAACAAGAGCCACCTCCAACACCTCCAGTATCCTCTTTTTTCCCCCTCCTTCACTCTCCCTTTCTCACATCATCACAGGAGAAAGAACCAAGTCCAATCGATACAGAAAATTGTCGTAGCGAGAAAGAAAAAGAGAATGATAGCCAACTAGCAACAAAAAAGTGCAACTCCCATTTCCAGAGCCAATACCATATGGCTACAATACATCCAAAAGAGAGCGCGAGAATATGTGAAGCCTAGCTGGCGATAATGCCAATAATTTCTCAGGAGTTCTGAGGGCATGTATGTGTTAAATGAACTGCTGGCCAAGAGTCCTTAATGATGGAGAAATACCTTCCGGCTGCCTGCAAACAGACAGCAAAATGGAGGCGAAGACAAGTTTTCCAGAAAACAAAAGTATAAAATAGAGATGTGCATAAATTCTTGAGTCATAAATCAATTTATTCATGCCTTCTTTATCAGTTCATCCAGTCTGGCTTTGTATTTACCCACATGCCCTTTCCTAACGCAAAAGTCTTCTTCACAAAGTCACAGGATGAGTGAATGAATTAATAAAAGTGAAGCGGGAGCCTGTGTGTGTGTTCTCACCGCTATACGCAAATTCCTAAAGTCCCACGGTACAGTCACGCTCCAATGATCTAATGATTTTTTTTCTCCCTCCTCTTCATTCTTCCTTTCTGAATCCGACTGAAATCAATTTGCTGAGATGAAAGTTTTCAATTTTATTACGTTTGCAAAATGGGAACTTGCTAACTGGTCTTTCTGCAGTTGTAATGGAAAATCATTTCGGTCTTAGCAAACTTCTTTCTCTCCGCCTCTGAGGGTTAGAAGTGACAGAATCACATTTAGTTATTTCGTATGGGAACACAACAGAGGATTTCTAAGGAAACATTTACCTTTAGACTCCCGATTAACAACAGCGCTTCTTTGTTTGGGGTTATAGAGCCATCTTGGAAGCGGGGCTATCAAAACTGATGAAATTTCATGCAGTCACTTCTACGAATCGAAAGGAGAAAAATAGAGGGGGAAATGAAAGGAGAAGGGGGGCTGAAAAAGAGAAAGAAATCTTTCCTTTGGGAGTTTCATTGTCTTCCTCTGGGTCATTATCTCAATTAAAAACACAGAAGATAATGATCACAGTCATTACTTTCACTCATCTGCCCCCCTCCCATCCACTATCCCTCTTTTCTCTCTGGATGCCAATCTGTGGGGAAATATCTTCTTGATTACCCCTCTTTGGCTATGGATTATTAAAAGCACACACTCGCAGCTCTCACACTTCTAGCTGTGAATCTCAAATTTAATCTGACGAATTTAAGAAACAAAGCAAAAATGCACTATTTATTGCTTTGCTAGAAAGTTTGTCAGCAAGAAAACCCACCAAGGGGGTGTGTGTCTGTGCACATAAGCATGCCTGAATGCCTGCACGGCTGTGTGTGTTTGTACGAATGAGCAGAGAGAGAGAGAAAACGAGCGAAAGAGATTTAGGCTTCACAGTCTCCCTAGAGCAAATCATCTCCCTGGTGTCAGCCAACCCTCAAACATATGGGCCCCTTGCTCGGCCTGGCTCACAGACACGGCCAGTGCGTGCGTCTGTATGTGTGTGTGTGTGTGTGTGTGTTTGACAGCCTGATAGTCTGACAGTTTTAATAACACCTCTGGTTTTGTTACAACTGTTCAGACCTGCGCTTGAGCCCCGAAACACACAGATATCTGCCCTCAGACGCCGGAGGGAGGGGAAGCTGAAGACGAGAGATGTTTCACAGTCAGTTTTCGCACAGCTAGGAAAATGAGCTCTAAGCCCTACTTGGAAGACGGTCTTTCTGTAAACATCCATCTGCTTTTGTCAATTAAGCTCCTAAAACTCCCTGAAGCAACAAAAACCTTTCATCCCACTGATTTATCGATGGCGCCGTTGAGAACAGGTGCGTTTTCAGGCCTTCAATTGCAGACAAATTGCAAATTTGCTGTAACTCACTCACAAATCTGTCTCCTCAGTCATCAAACACCAGCATATCACACAGACACATGCATATTATAAGCTGTTTTCTGCTTCTTGCTTCCATTTCTCATATGCTGCGCAATTCGAACAGTCCATTCTATTGTATGTCAGCAGTTCTGTAGTCTAAAAGAAAAAGCATAAATAAACAAACAACTGGCACTTTTTGTAATCATACTGACAGCCGCTAACCTGCAAACACTGAACACAAATCTGCAAATATTCCAGCGGATATTGCACAGTTCACCGGACACAATTCCATGCATTTAAACCGCATGCTGTCTGAACTTGAAAGTGATGTACTCTTTGCATGCAGTCCATTACACACAGCAGTATGAGGCCACGGTTGCAGGGAAGGAGGGTAGAAAAAAACGGTAATGATGATGATGACAGTTTCAGTGCTTGATCAGCAAGTGCTGTCTCCAGAGTCAACATCCCTGATACCATCCAAGTCCTCACACACTTGGACAAACTTGTCATCCCTCACGTTCTTTCTAATTTTGCAATCCCCCACACTTTCTGTCAGTCTCTATCTCACCCCCACAGCCTAATTGTTTGTTTGTATGACATGTCCAGTTTCAGACTTGCTGGGATAGTGTAAGTAAAAATAGATGTGAAGACCACTGTGGGTCCTCAGCTGGAGAGGATGAATAAAAACAGCACGCTGCTGGGACACAAGTCTGCTCATTTCATCACTGTCTCTTGCTTCTGTGGACAATGAAAATAGGGTGGCTCACCTTTAGCACAGCGAATATCTCTGTATGTATTCAATACCCACTCAAACATAACAGTACTGTCCTTATAAACTATTAAAAGAGGCTAAAAAATGAAATGCATCTGTGTTACTCAGCACATCAGCTCATTTAACAAGCTATTATAAATTAATGACAGAAAGAGAAAACACTCCTGCGAAAAGAAATTTAGCTTACTTTCATTTGCACAGGAAGATGAATTTGTTTTTGGCCTCATGATTTATTTATACAATAAACAGCTGAAACGTTTCACATCACGTTCTCTTCCTAAACGTCCGAGAATAAATGTGCTCGTGTCACCATCACAAAACTGTCGTTTCCACGCGATATTTCGTACGGTACGCTTCAATCATTCCGTTTCTACATCTCTGTCTTGCCAGCTAACTACATGCATGCATAATTCATGTTAAGACTGCAAAACAACAAGGTGAGAAACCAACATTTCTATTATTTATACGCTTGGCACAACAAAACCACACCGCCGCTGTCGCTGCGCGCCACAGTCTCTTCCAACGACCACAACGCACGAACCACTAACCACAGAAGTGTGGGTATTCATCTATAAATATTTCAAGTGTAAATTAAGATGTTAAAATGGGTCAAGTGGAATAGGGAGCAGCCTGCACCAACTTTTTTTTTTTTTTTTTGCATTCGCGCTACAGACGCGAAAGAGCACCGATATAGGGCTTTTTTGAATAAGGACGCTTGGCATTTTTATCATGCTCGTTCTATTTATTCTGCACGATCTCGCAACAAGTTTTGGATGTGCGTAAATGTTTCTTTACCTCCGTGGAGAGACGCGACGAGGAGCGCTTGCAGCAACGCCATCCGTGAAGCGATCATCTTTGGCTTTCTGGGTAGTAATGTATTGTTCAAACACGACATTATGAATAGTCTACTTTGGGAAGTTGTTGAATAAATAACATAATCCTGTGGAAAGTCATGTGATAATGTAACTGGCTCGACGGCAGATTGGCGTTGTTGCGGTCCCCAAAATCCGTGTCCTTTAACTATCACCAAAATTCCGTTAGAAACGAGAACCAAACGCTTCACTAAAGTGACCCGGCGATATTAGAAGCCAGGGAAAGTCACTGTCATTTTTCCTCTGGTGCTATTATTCCTTCAATACATAAAAGTTTAAAACAAGTATAGAGGTCCGGACCGGTGGCGTTATGAAGTTACGCGCCGCAGAAGTTGGTGATGTTCTCCGCGCGTCCTACGAATCCGTCTCTTGGCGCACGGGAGCGCAAAACCACCGACGGTCGCCGCTGACTCTCTCTGAAATGTTCCCATCGCTCCTGTGACGCTGCTTTTGCGTTGACATGTCTGATTTTTATCTGCGCTTTCCCTAAATGAACTTACTCGCGTAGTTCTCCTGAGACAGAAAGGCCAACAGTCAAGCTCGTACTCCGGCGCTAAGAGCGGGAAGCGCGTGAAGAAGAGGCGAAAATGAGTGGCATCTTGGCTCGCCAATGGGGTTTTCCCACAGAACAGGTGCACTAAAAACACAGCCAATCACATGCAAGGAAAACCCCTCAAGCCTGCAACCAAGAAGGCAGATGGATTAACAAAAACACATTTTGATTTTACAAAACGCAGTTTTTACGCGCTATGTTGTAGTGCTTGTTAAAGTTAGGGAAACAGATAGATAAAGCTTTAACGCAAAACATAAGCCTTACAAAACCGGACAGATTAGAATTTAGATGTTAAAGTTGATTTTTGGCTATACAAATATGACTTTGGTTCGTATTAACATGCTGACAGAGTTTAAATAAATTTACATTTTACCTACTGAAACAAAAAAATTGCTTCGATGATCTTAGCTGGTTTAAGATGGTCCTTGGCCAGATTTGAAAAGTTAAAATCCTTAAAACCAGCCAACAAACCAAAGACCGGTAAACCTAGTTAAACCCGGGTCGGTTTAAGCAGTTTTCTTTTTCTACATTACACATTTTTCCAGTACATGCATTCTCTGGGAATCAAACCTACGACCTTGGCTACATAAATAAAGTACTTCAGGATATATTTTATAAGATCTAATTTAGTGGGAGCCTCAGCATGAGTAAGTGCGAGTCTCTGATCAAATAGAGGAGCAACAGGGACCCCTAGTGAGGAATAACTGAATAACCTGTCTCTGTGTGTGGTCTGAGTGGCACAAGCAATGCAAGATTTTACATTTCTTCCCACCTTCCTATTTTTCATGCATTTGATGCTTTTATTTGCAAATCTGCCATAAAGAAAAGATCAGATATCATCTCACATTAGTTGAAATAATGTTGTCTTGTAAATAAAGCAGAGAACTTTGATATCCAAGACAAATGCATCTTCATATATGGTCTTTTTTCTCCCTCTTTTTGGTCAAAAACAAAACTAATTAATTTAAAACAAGGCCTAACTCTACTTTTTTGATGATTACAGGAGCTGTATTTTTAACCATATTGTTATTCTTTCTTCGGCAGGCGAAATATTTCCAGCTATTGAGTGCGTGAATGATAAATGCAGCAAATGAATCCGATGCATTCTGTTTCTTCCTGAATCTAATCGCCAGGCTCAGCTTTTGGGATCGATGTTTTTTGGCCCAGATTTCTGAATGCAGTGCATTGTGCATTTAGAACAAATACCACTGGCTCTCTCGTATCTCTTTGTCTCCTATTCTTGCCTTCTTACCCCCTATTCCTGTATTATATGTGCATTATAGGCACACACTAGCACACAGACATCATCAGACCCCAGCACTATTTGGGTCATATATTTTTCACACTTAAAATTTGCATTCTGTATAATTGCAAAATTGCAAAGGTGCATTTAGGGTTGTAAAATGTATTTTCTTTTTTTTTTTTAATACAGCAAGCAAACATTTTGAATTCACAACAATTCAGCATTCAGCAAATTTCAAACAGTAAGGATATTGTCAAGCAAAGTTGAGAAATTTCACTATTTGAACATTTTTAGTTTAATTATTCATGTAAATGATAATTATAATATATTAATTTAATATCAATTATATGTATATATATATATATTTTATACACATATACAGTATATATATATATATATGTGTGTGTGTATATATATATAAATATATATATAAAATCATCAGTGAGTCAGTAATAATGAAAAAGCTCAATTACCTGAAAAAGTTCCAAATAATTCTTGTACCATTCATTGAGCAAGTTCAATCCCTACTACATTTGGACCAACAGCCTCAAATGTATGTAGTTTTAAAATGTGAACCTTTTCCCCATCACTAGCAAGCTGTGGCAATTAATATGCAAATTTTCCCAATAAAATCTGTTGTTGTGATGAATTTTCAAGTTTCCGAGTTCACGAGAACATATACAAATTAGAGGGGGTTTGCTCTGCATGTCAACGAATAAAAATCACAATTTCTTCAAACTCCACACCACAAACTGATCTTTAAACCACTTTTGGGATGCCATTCGTCATCTTGGGAGACTACATGATGACAGAGTTAACAAAAACTGATTTTATTAAAAACCATTTGTGATGACTACAACGATTTCCTCAAATAAAGAAGACGGCTGTCGCTAGAGGAAGCTCACCTGGCCTTAGAGAGGACAGCAATCAGCAGAAACCGCAATGATCCTCATTAGAATAAACACACACACACACAAACACTATTGTCCCAGATACACACACAGCGAACATGAGCCTCGGCGCAGAAAGACAGCTCAGTGCTTGTTGAACCGTACCGCATATATTAGAATCTCATTAACAGTGGGTGAATTGCAGGGCTCAGAGGGCATGCTAGCAGCCACATCGCTGGGGCGGACAACACTGTGTTACACACCACAGGCTCTCATATCGTTCATTAGTTAGCGAAACAAGCCATCGTAAACTCCAACGACACCAGCATCCCAATTACAAAGCCTATATTCCAATTAAGAAAGGAAGCCACACACAATTAAATAATTAACTGATGCAAATGAACGCCATCATGTAGGCCATCAAACCGATTGTGTTTGCAGTGCAGCACTTTCGGCTCTCCTGTGTCACATAACGAAAGAATCAAAATGAATATTACAAAATACACTCATAAGATCGCGCAATGCAAATTAGCTGCGGTTCATCACTTAAGCAACACGTTATCTCGGCCTTTGAAACAGGTGAAATGCAATCGCTCTTTGAAACGAATGCTTTTCTTTCTCTGCAGAGAAATGAATGTTTTCCTGACTGAGGGCCTCCAGCCCTTTCAGGATCTCTTACAACCAGATCAATTACGCTCTTGAAAAGCTGTTGTTTAAACGCGCGTCTCCTCAGGAGATGCAATTTACCACTGAGCATAAATCAATGCCGACGAGAAGGGCTAATTCAAAGCCCTCATTTGATGTCAATTTGGCCCTGACCGTGGTCCGTTTATAATGACTGAATGTGTTGGGAGTATATTACCCGGAACGGAGACACAAAGCGCGTGCAGTCATAACTTCCTGGTCTCTTAGACATCTAAAGCACATTTCCATATTGCGCCTGTCTGGAATGGTTTGTTTACTAGCCTCTTTGGATGAAATACGGGTGTCGCGAGTCATCAATCTGCACACGACCGGAGGTGCAAACGTTTCTTTGAACCGCATCTCGTATTCAGAGAAGCGTCGAGTACTCCAGCGTCTCACGAGGGAACGCTCGTCTGAAAGAATCTGGAAAACGCAGCCAAATCCTTTCCTGAATTCAGCACCAATCTGTTACTGGCTCCTCTGAGATCCATAATGATAAAACAGAGAGTGGAGACAAGAAGCAGGACATGACCGATAAACTGGCACGCGTCTATTATCTGTAATTCAAAGTGAGGATTTTTCAAACTCGCTACAATTTGGAGCAGATTGCAGGTCTTTTGTAAGCATTCAGAAATTTTGAGAGTCCTCATCTGGCCGTGATGCATTGCATCTTATGGCATGAGGCATGAATCACAGGCTAGAGGATTTATGTAGAGCGCAGAGGTAAAAGATCAAAGGTTAAAGTGAAAGAGGAAAGATTGAGAGGAGGTCACAATAATGGGAAATGTAAAGTGAGGAAATATTGCTTCTAAAAGGAAAAGTGGAAGCTGGTGCCATAATGCTGTAACGTGGGCTATTTATGGGAGACCGAATGAGAACACCTCGTCTAGCAGTTTACCATTTTTTGTAGCCAACAGAGACACTACTGAAAACTAAGAAAAAAACTGCATGGCCTAGTGATTCCAAATACAGAACATCATTATGATGCATACAAAAAACACTGAAACACAGTAAATAATGTTCATATTTAAGAGTTGAGCAAATGAGAATGCCAACTTGAAGTCGTCATTCTGAGATAGAAAGGAGTCGGGGGCATGTCAATTAAAGATTTAATGAAGCAAACTGTTATAATGAATAGTGACTGAGCTTGCCAGACTACACTATTGATTTTGCTGGTTTATGAGGAGACAGATTAACCAAACTGCTGTACGTTTCCACTAATTCTCTGGAGCAGAGATCTCCAAACAGGTTTGCAAACTGTGTTTATTCACACGCAAGCAGCTCATGATCCAGGTTTTCAGTGTCTCAGAGCGGCTCGCTTCACAATAACTGCAGCGAACTCCATCTCTGAGAGTACTGTGAGTGTACTGAGCATTTGGGAAAGCGATGAGCACTTTTTTTTTTTAAATAAATAAGCAATAAAGTTTAATGATTTGAAATGTTAAAAGCTTGAGGGATTAAATGGATTTAAGGCATAAATATTAGTATTACTACTTGTAGTACAAAATAAATGGCATTATTTTTTTAAAATATTCCTTTTTGTTTATTTTACTTTACAATTGCAATGTACAACAATAATACATTTTTGTCCATATTATGATTATATATTCCAAAATCACCAGTGTAAATGATCACAACTAAAAAGAGGTTTTCACTATGAACCTAAACTACAAATGTGTTGTTAAATAACTGAAACATTTACTTGAAGTATTAATATTTTATGCCTACAAGGTTTGGAAACCTCTGCTCTGGGGCAGACACAGATAAAGCATTTAATGTGCACCTAAAAGAAACAATTTACTGTTCATTACATTTAACCAAAAAAAAAAGAGAAAGAAATATAAATTGTCTAACAAGTGCATTTTACTTTAACAAAAATCATTTGACCGCACTTAAACATTCCAATAAACTGTAGGCGAGACTATCCAGCATTATGCCATCAAAATGAAACCAAGCAAGCAACTGGGACACTGCAAACACTATCCCATCCGGTTCCACGTCAGAATTTTTCCACTCTGTGTCAACTTATCCAACATAATCTGAATAAAACATTCTGTTAGGCTTTTGGGTCTAATTCTGCCAAAAAGTAAGCCGATCAACAAACAAGACCCCTGAGCCGAGTGCCAATCACTGAAATAATGATAATGCGAATAATAAACAAGAAATAATAGCAATAATGACACACTTCCCATGAATCTGCTGTTAGTGGGGAGTGTCAGTGAAGCGTGATTCAAGCAAACATCTCACTTGCCAGTAGATTACCCTGGAGAAAGCATCCCACCTGCAGAAACAGAGAGAGAGAGGGGATACTGAGATAGACGGATTTATTAGGAAGAGTGTAAATATTAATTTTGATCTCGTCTCACAGTGCGCAAGGACTTAATTACCCTCATTTGCATATAATTGCATCCCGTGGGATGGCCCGCAAGGCATGACTCACAGAGCGAGACGTTGTTTTGGTTGTTGTGGTGACGAATGTCGCTCATCAGTCTGGCTAAAGCTTTGCGGTGTGATGAGGCGTGCAGGGAGGAGTCCGACTGAGCATGCTCAGTACACACCGATGAATTTCAATGAAGACCTGCCCTTTCACCTTCTGTCCCGTGGCAGTTCCAGCGTGACACATGCTGATTAGCAGAGATCTGTAAAGTGAGACTGAATTATGTAAATAGAGTGATTTATAATACATCCAATCTGACTGGGCCATCTTGCAATCAAGCCTGCAATTCGCTGTTTTAGTTATTTACATGCCTCTTATTCACCCGCCGGCTTGTTTATGTGGATGCGTAAATCAATTCAGGAGCGTCGCACAGATCTATATCTGTTTGTTCATTTACTTCCGAATATAAACATTTACTTTCCTCAGTCGTTGTACGTGCTCGCACAAAGCGCACAGGAGTATTCCTCAATGGCACATGGAGCATTCATGCATTCAGAGAGAAGAACGGAGAATGTTAAGCAAGCCTTCAATCACCTCACACACATACACAGCTAAATCAATGGCGCTCGGTTTGCAAAACATCTCCAAAAAAAGAAAAAAAAAAGCTTACGCCACCCGAGTCCCATGAAAACACCTTCTCGACACGACGACTTTGGCCGATGGAGCTGTTTAGCAAATGAGCCGAATTTAACACTCGGTAATAATGAAACTCAGAGAGTGAAGAACAAAACACATTGATGCCTAATCCAGGAACAGCCTTCACACATTTATTCGCAGCACACAAAGATCCATTAGTGGGTGCCAGGAATGTTATATGACTGTTGGATGACCAGAAGGAGTTGTGCTCACAAACGGAGGGAGAATAATTGTGCTAATGAACAGAAAGGAGGGATGAGACGCAGATGAGTGTGTGGCAGATGGCTACGACGAGCTGCAATTAGAGAATGAGGGACTGACTCTGTGTGCTCATGAAAGCTAAATATCGCTGTATCTGAACAGGTTCAGACAGAATTTACATACAGATGATTGTATACAAGCGGACACGCACACATGTAATCATACTCAAACTAGGCCTCGGGATGCAAAAGCTACAGCTCATTTATGTGGCGACTTGTGCATTTGCATGCCAACAAATCACCCATCTCTTATCAGAGAGAAACAAGCGTCACTGAGACTGTCAGGAAATACTTTAAAACATCTGTGATATGGGGTCTCGGTCTGTTCAGCATGCATGGAAGCGTTCTGAATTTGGATTAAGGTGAAACAGCACTCCAGAGTCAAGCAGGTACCCTGTAATACGTCTTTTGCAGCTCAGAGGCACAGTGTTCAATTTTTGACCAATGCATGAAGTCAAAAAGAAATCATGTCCAACTGCCTCTAGTGTAAGACAGAATAATATTTGATAGGATGTTACATGGCCAGAGAAATCTGTTGCATGCAGAGCATGGCTGCTGGGTGACAAATCAGTACTTTAGTGACAGAAATGGGTTTTTTTTTTGTTGTTTTTTTAAGTCTTTTATGCTTACCAAGGCAAAAATACAGCAAAGACGGTGATGCTTATAGTATTGCAATTTAAAATAACGGTTTGCTATTTTAATGTATTTTTAAAATATCATTATTATTATGCACCATCAGATTTCAGTGTTACAAGTCAAATCATGGTTTGGTGCTCAAGAAACACAAAAACAAATGTAGCCTATTTAAACTTTGTGAGGAATAAACCTCCAAATATATGGATGAGCACTGTTCTTTTTAACATGTGGCTTCATGTCAGAGTAATATTCAGATCAAAGCACATCTGCTGTTGCGAATATGACATGGATTTTTTACAACAATTAAATAAATAAAGGTAAAAATTGAGCAACTTACATTTTAAACACAACATTGCCAGTTAGCTTCTGATCTGATGTGTGGATTATGGATTGATCAGTATTTGGATCGAGTCGGGCCCTTACACACCAGAGAAGAGAGGCGTCAGGTAGGACTGGCTGAGGAGCAGAATCCTAAGCTCTTTAATTAAAGCTGATGAGGGGTTTGCACTGAACAAGCCACAAGTTTCTGTCACTGAGCCATTTACTGGAGTCACAACGAACTGGAGAGGAGAGCTAACGAGGTGTCATTTCCCAGATGCTTTACTCATCACAGAGGAAGAAGGGTGGAAGGAGTAAAAGAGAGAGAGAGATAGAAAGAAAGAGCGTAAGAAAGCCGAGGGTGGGCGACGGATGACATTGTGTGAGATGGAACAAGATGGCGAGAACAACAACGAGAAGAGAGGAGGAGAGCGACTGAGAGAGGAAGAGGACTGTTAATAAACTTCTGTTTATTAACACTACCACATCAGCTGGCGCGGTTGATGCCATCTGGTGTAATGGCCTGGGTGCCACGCGCCCGCAGGCAGATGGTACCCGTTTTACCCATCATTATTACACCATCAGCATGTGCGTGTGGCAGACGGCTACGGTCCACAAAACCAGGCGTGGCAATGCAAGATTTTAAATGTGTCTTATGCTCACCATGGCTGGATTTATTTGATGAAAAATTCGAAAGATTTGTTTGGGGCTATCTAATTTAACGTTTGAAAATGTCATTTATTCCTGCGATTTTCAGCAGCCTTTCTCACTTCAGTGTCACATGATCCTTCAGAAATCCATCATATTTTAGTATGCTGACTTGTGGGGAAAAAAAAATTAAAATTGTGTGCACGATTTAGTAAAATGATGAAACAAATTATAGGATTGACTTTTTCATGCATGTCAAGTGCAGTGCTCCATCAGAAAAATGTCTTATTTTTTAATCAATGTTGAAAACAGTTTTCCTGTTTTTTGTGGACATACACAATCGTCATTCAAATGTTTGAGTTAAAAAAAAAGAAAGAAATATAAATAATCTCTTTTTAACAAGTATGCAAAGACATATATAATGTTACTAGAGACTTTTGAGAGTTTTGTTTGTTTCTATTTACCCAAAAAACTTAATGGTTTCCACAAACCAGGATAAAACTCTTTTCAACATTATTAATAAGAAACATCATTAATAATTCACCACCAATAATAATTGATAATAATTATCCTTGTCATATTTTTTTGTTACATGTGATGATTGCATTTGTTTTTCTCTTGGTTTTACTGGGTTTTTTTGTTTATTGTTTTATTGCTGTTTTTAGTTATTCTATTGTAAAGCATATTGATCAACTCTGATTGTAGCACATAGTGCTATATGAATAAAAATAAATTGCTATTGTCATTGCCATTACCAATAATACTTGATAATAATCAAGCATGAAAAAAGCATAAAAGAATTATTTCCGAAGGATCAAGTGACATTGAAAACTAGGGCAAAGGCTACTGAAAATTAGGAATAAATTAGATTGTAAATTAAAAAAAAAAAATGAATGAATATTTTTACTACATTCAATTATATAACAGTTCTTTAAAATCATAAAAATACACTTATGATGAGATTTTTCTTAGATTATATTTTCTCCTCACTAAGCTAATGAACATGAGTTCTCAGATGCTCTATTCATCTTTTTTGTTTGGGTTTGCTAAAATGTCCCTCCTCCATACAGCTCTCCCGTCACAGATTGCCGTCTAATCCGGGTAATAGCCATTAAGCTGCCTTGTCTGAACAAAAATAAGCTTCACTCCACAAGCCAAATGTGCCAGAGACATTTTTGGATGCAACAACACCCAGAGGAATATCTGAACCCTCCAGACACACCCGAGTCCTCTCAGGCTGGGGAAACGTTTTCGTTTTGGCTGTCAGTTGTTGGACACACATCCTGTAAGTGGCAGGTTGTCATGAATATTCAGTATACAGTGTTTCCTGCATGTCTATGAGAACCAGTCTGAATATGGCTTGGATTCCCAATGGGTTAATGAAGATCATCTGAAGGGTCTGTACAGGTGGCCATTTTGGAAGATAGACTTTTCCTGTTTACACTAGACGTAAAAGTCCTATAAAGCCATCTGATTGGTTAAAACAAATAAAATGGTATTGTAAACAATCTTCTAGAAATCAAACTGCCGAAGCTACCCTCTGGGGCAATGGCTATCAAATAACTCAATATACACTTTTAAATTTAGTTTAAACAAGATTAAACAGCCCACAGGGGCATATAAAACTTATAAACATAAACTTAAGCTATAAAATGACTATTTGACTGGTGAACTTTAGCAGCACAAAAACATTTTAACATTGATTGCATTGCCGACAGAAGAATTCTTTCATATTAACAGTGTCATGGGGAATCTTGATATTTTTAAGTCTATCTTCCACTACTATGCGTTTTACTATGAAAATAACTGTAGAAATCATGAAAATCATGCTAAATATCAAAACACTCACCCTTTTTTGATACAGAGGCCTTCTAGTGCAACACATCCCAAAGTCTCTTTAAAACAAGTCATGTCACTCGGGCATCCAAGTGCAGCTCCTATCTCTTTGAATGGGGAAACATCAAATTCTCCCAAACTGTTCACTAAGCTTACAATTAAATTTCATATTTGAAATCACCAATGAAATCTGACAAGTGTGTAATAAATGTTGTTTCTTTTGTTAAAAAGTTTATTTCTCAGTTCTTAGAACTTCCAACGGCAGACTTTACAAATCAGCGATTGGCTATTTTATTCAGAAGGCGGGGCTTCCTGTGATTAATCAGCCACATTAATCGTTGCATTTTCTCGCATTCAAAACTATACGACACGTCTTGGGTATTCTGTAGTCTTTGACGATACTTAAAAGACTGTTGTTAATTAGCACATTTTCCAGCTAAAAAATTTAAAAACAAAAAATAAGATGAATAGCTAGCTTTTCGCAGATTTTTGTCCTCCTATCAGAATTTTGTGGTATTAGAATTTGTGCTTTCAGGAAGGCAACCTATGTCCCTCTATAAGAAGTATTTAACAAATATTCCAAATGTCTTTAACATTTACATTTTTGCATTGATCCATAACAACTTGCATTGCTTTCAAGGTATTTATTTAATGCAGTTCATGCATTCCCTGGGAATCAAACCAATGACCTTGGGCGTTCCTAGTGCTATGCTCTACTAATTGAGCTACAGGAACATCTAAAATTTAAAGAGAGTTCCAAATCTACTATACTGTATATCTATCATTTTGTGACCGTCTGTTGTACAGAATGTGCTCTTGCAGTTGTATTTCACCTGGAAACACACATGCATGCCTGAGATATTTTTCTTGCTCTCTTGCTCTGAGCTTAATTTAGTTGACAGTCTATCGTGAATCAGTCGATTTCTCTCAGCTTCAGCCAATTTACTCTGAACAACACTGCGCTGATCTACATGAGACCTTCACAGGGAAGACCTAACCAAACCTCAGCACCACCAAATACACCAACTCGGGTATTTTTAGACCAATTAAAACGTTTCTCGCAGTAATGCGCCTGAAGGACAGTGATAGGCACTTCAGAGAAGATTCATCCGGCAATGAACTGGTTATTAGAGAGAAAGAGTTGTAAATAGAATTAGGTGTTATGTTTTCCAGTTCAGAAATATTGACATTGGTTCTGCAGGGTTTGTTATAGTGGAAGCACTGGGTGAAGACACCAGGCATATTCATTAATTCTGACAGTACTGAGTTTCCCCACAGACTACTGAGCAGGGACGTCGCATAGAGAGGATTATATATCATATACCACTAGACTAATGCCACAGTAACAGAGTAAATTGTAAAACTGCAACCGCAGACCCAGTCAAAAAAAAAAAAAGTGTACTTCCATGATTAAAGTGCTATATTTTTATGCAGTAATTTTGTGCTTAATTATAGTACTTAAGATAATCCTAAAAACACAAGTGTACTCAACTGTGCTCGGGACACCATGAATATGAAACAAAATGAGCTTTTAACATGCTTTCTCTATATTAGAAAATGCATTTACTTACCATCTTTCATACACTAGTGGGTTCAAGTGCACTACAAGTGGTAAGTAAATGATATAAACATAATATAAATATAATAATGAAAAAGCTGAAATGTTCCTTTTTATTGCATCAAACCCAAACTGTGTTTTTACGTCAAAGTGACTCAAAATGATAAAGCAGATCACAATTATGAATCCAAACCTGATGAAAACCCCAATTCCCTTACTGAAAGATCTGCATCAGGAATAACAATTCAGCTAGATGATGTGGACTGCCATGTTGTTCAACCAGAAAAAAAGCTGGTGAGGTTGGTCGACCATGCTCCTGATTAAGGTTGGTTGCCTGGCTGAATTCTGTTAGGACTGCCAGCACACCAGCATCCAAAAGACAACATATGCTGGTGTCCAGCAATGCTGTCTTTTCACAACAGGCTCGGTTTCAGCAACAGACCCTCCTGAGGCTTTTTGGCCCTTAAGTGTGAATCTTTATGAACCCACTGCAGCAGCAGATATTTCCCAACATTTCTTGTCCTTTGGAGGACTCATCAGTGGATTTCAAGCACTCCATCATCTGCTCCAAACTAGTATATTCCCCTAAAGTACAGTATATGTTAGCATTATCACATAAATTATGAAAAAAGAAATAAATAAAATATGATTAAAATGTACTCTCCCTCAGCCATCCATGATGTAGATGAATTAGTTTTCTAATCCGCAGATTTGGAGACATTTAGTATTGTATCACTCATCAGTGCGTCCTTTGCAGTGAACGGGTGTCATCAATGAGAGTCCAAACAGCTCATAAAAACATCACAATAATCCCCCGTTTTTTACTTTAAACCATCGTTAGTTAAAATATTACAGAGTGTCTATTTACACTAACTCCGCCCGCCAATATGTGATTGGTCAACATTACAAAAGACATAGTGGCACAGATGGTAAAGTGTATGGTATTGTTCCCTTTGACACGATCAACCCAGGTTTTGAATCCACCTTTTGGTGAACTTTTTTCTCCAGTTTTCAAATTACATCAGACAAGCGTTTATTTTTTAATAAGAAATAAGGAAATAATCAAAAAGTTGAAAATAAAGTATAGGGTAGGGTTAGGGTAGGTGTAGGGAGGGCTTTATTGTCCCTATAAAGTGGCATTCATTTAATAATTTCAAACAAAATTTAAATTTACACTCAATAAGTTATTATTGCATACTATTTTATAATGTATATTGAGGTGCAGATAATTGCCATTATTAGTAGTATAGTAGTACAAATAGCAGAAAATCAGAAAAATATTTTAACATAATGTAAATAGAATCTATAGCTATTTGCACTTAGTGTAAATAGCCTCTATCGCTATAGCCGCTGCCAAAATATTAACACTTTATCCATAATATTGCTTTCTACTTTCACTGAGAATGACCTAATTGTAAATTTATTAAATAAAACCCCTTCAGCAAAAGCTCTGCGAGTATGAAATATCACCCACAAGTGGATACACAGTCAATTGCTTTACAATACACAATTTACATCTGTGCATTACAGTTCCACATAATGTATAGTATAGCCTACATTCATACATTTATTTTTATGCTGCAATTTAGTGCAAAGTGTCTGCTATCTCAGCCTCACAACAGAACATCCTTCGGTGTTGGTATACATTGTGTAACATTCACCTGCTTTACATCTTAGGTTAAAATTGCTCTGCATGCACTCAAAGACGTACAGTATAAACACTCAAAACCTCATGACCAGCGTGAGTAGGCACAGAACATTATGAATGTTATCTTTCTAATCCAGACAGGGTTTAGAGAACTGCAACACCTCAGCAACGCTCCCAGTAACACCCCTGCTGGCTGGCAAACAAAGCAAATCTCAACGCATGAGGATAAAACATTCAAACGCTACACATGATGTTGTGAACAGGCTCCAAAGTCACCGAGCTATGACATCCGCTGGGCTGGCACATGCTTCAAGTAGCATGTCATTTTTAGAAAGATGATGCTTTTCTTTGTTTTTGATGGCCGCTTCTCAAAATGAGAACAACAGAGGAACGTTTCAGTTTATGGATGTTAAACTAGAATAGCAAATCGATGAATTGTTTGACTGCTGAGTTTATTCGATTGATTTCGCAGGGAATTTATGAATAAATCTACAGTTTAGAGTTACAAATGTAAAAATCCCATAAAAAAGGTCAAATCACTAAAACAAAAAAACGTAAAATTAAAGTTATATATCTTAATTGAACAAAAAAAGATACATACTGTAGCTTAGTTGAACATTGAAACAAGGAAGTAAAAAAATTCTGTAAATAAAAAAAAAATCTGTAAAACTATTGTTTTTCCACTTTACTTAAAAATAAGATTGCTGGTAACACTCCACTATAAAGTTCATTAATTAACATTGCTTAACAGCATTAGTTAACATGAACTAAGATTGAACAATACTTCTACAGCATTTATAAATCTTAGTTCATGTTAATTTTAACATTTATTAATGCATTACTAAAATCACAAGTTGTATTTGTTAACATTAGTTAATGCACTGCGAACTAACATGAACTAACAATGAACAACTGTATTTTCATTAACTAAAATTAACAAAGATTAGATAAAGATAAATAGTGTAATAAATGCACTCTTCATTGTTTGTTCATGTTAGTTAATACATTAACTAATGTTAACAAATGACACAAAGTGTAACCAGATATTTCATTTACATTTTTTAAAGTTTAAAGGTTTTTTTTGGCAGGTTTTTTTTCACAGTGTTTATTGTTGCAGGCCGATTGTACACATTGCATCTTTAACTTTAATAATTTTTTTAATACCAATTATGTGTACTTTATTTATTCATTTACTCTTATGAATGAATACGCAGCCCTGGAGAGAGTGATGGAAAAAAATGGGAGGACAAATTATACTTTCTCATTTGTTTCTTAAGTCTTCTGAACTATCCCAGTGTGTTTTGGGGCAATGCTGAAGTGTTATGAATAAATGCAAAGTTTCTCGGGGAACACAAATATTTTATGCACTTTCCCAAAGTTTCTTGTGGGAATGCAAACATTTTTGTGTAATCAGTTTCTTGTGGGAAAAAGAAAAGCATTGAAATATATATTTTTTCTTTGAAATATTTATCACTATGCTCTCCAGTATAACATATATTACCAATATAACATTTACTGTTGCTCAAAACCTAAAGTATGGCACTAGCAATCCCAAGGAGTATGCATGTACCCAGTGTATATATGTAGTGATAAAATATATATCCTACCATAAATGCAATCTAATTTGCTTTGGATAAAAGTGTTTCTCAAATGCATGAATGTTACAAAATCAATATACGTGTACAGTTGTCTGGGAAAGTGTAGGCTAGCAGGGGGATGAAGTTTGTGTTTGTGTACATTCCATGCTCACAGATAGTTTCATATCTCTCTCTCTATATATATATGTTAATATCCGTAGGTTTGTGGCCTCAGCAGCTTTGGCTCGACCACACCTGGGTCTGTCAGAGAGGATTACACTGCTGCCAGCAACATCACCAATGCAAAGCGGATTTAGGAATGATTTTTCCAACTCCACCAGCACACAGTGACTTAATTTATTTCAGCTTTTCCACCGAACTGAATGAATACATAGATAACATTAATCAGACTGTTAATGTGGAAAATGTTTAAACTGCTGAAACCAAAAATATGGTTACTAACAGTAAGTGATTTAACCGTTTTTATTCAACACAAAATTTAAATTCACTTTATTAACATACATTTCTGGTTTAGATAAGCTTCAATTTTTAGTAGTTTTTCCCACATGGTAACTGTAAGCCAGTATTATTTACATAATGTGAATACCAAGAATATTAAATAAATAGTTTACTCAACCATAAAAATGTGATGAAAATGTTCCTTTAAGCCACCCAAGATGTAGATGTGTTTGTTTCCTCATCATAAAAGATTTAAAGAAATGTGATATTTGCTCACCAATGTCAGATTGTCCAAACAGTTCAGAAAAAAGTGAAAAAAATGGTTAAGGTGCATGTCTAACTTTACACCATCACTTCTTGCCAAAATATGAGTCCATAATCCATAATAACACTTCCTCTGGTGAAAAAGTTCACCCCTGTTCTCCTCTCAAACCAAAACCAACCCACAATCTCTGTTTAGAACTCTTCTGGACAGTTTTCTCTTGTAAATGGTTCTTGATCCGTGCATATTTCTTTTCTGATTCAAATGAGACACCTTTTTCATTGGAGAAAGCAGTATTATGGATAGAGGAGTTGTATTTTAGTTGTTGGCAATGGAGTGAAGTTAATGAACAATTTATTCATTACAAACGAGCAACATGTGGATTATGATGTTTTTTATCAGCTGTTTGGATCCTTATTCTGATGGCACCCATTCACTGCAGAGGATCCATTGGTGAGCGAGTGAAGAAAAAACTCATCTACATCTTGGATGGGTGAGCAAATTTTTAGCGCATTTTAATTTTCCTTAAAAATGCTCTCAATGATGCAAAGCAAAATACAGTAGAATTGTTTAAATGCAACAGCAACAGCTATAAGGCACAGTTTTAATAACATTTCTCCAGTGCTTCTGCAGGATTTGGTCACTGTGACCCAGAGGTGGGACCAAGTCATTGTTTTGCAAGTCACAAGTAAGTCTCGAGTCTTTGTATTCAAGTCTCAAGTCAAGTCCCGAGTCAAAACAGACAAGTCCCAAGTCAAGTCCCGAGTCAAGACAGGCAAGTCCAAGTCGAGTTGCAAGTCATCAACTTTAAGTTTCAAGTCTTAAACAA
>JAUMHE010000048.1:2038562-2050070 GCA_032359235.1 Enteromius mattozi
AAAATGTCAACAATTCTGTGTTTTTCTGTCAATATGGGGTGCTGTGTGTACATTAATGAGGAAAAAAATGAACTTTATTTTAGCAAATGGCTGCAATATAACAAAGAGTGGAAAATTTAAGGGGGTCTGAATACTTTCCGCACCCACTGTATATACACTCTACAGACATTTATAAGTATAATCCCCCCCCTCCAAAAAACAAAAAAATTGTACCTTACCCGTGACTTTGTAGGACATCTCTCTGTAATGGGTGAGATCTTCTCCTTTAACTAGTACCAGCTGAGGGCATTTCTCCACTGCATCAGTCACTGACATCAGTTTATTTACACCATGCTCTCTTGCCACATAATTGCATGTCACAATAATGTACTTCTGCTGTATTCCTAAGAAATCAAAGATACAGACACAGCAGAGCATGATGTTACATATATCAAAAGGACAGCAATGTGTTTTGTTAGTATTACTTATTTCTTTATTATAAGTGTTTTTGCGTGTATTGTCTCGGAACTGCACTATTTGTTGTACATCCTATACTTAGTGAATAAAGTGGTAAAGTTTATATTCTATGGTGTTTTACCAAGAGGTTTGGTCCGGAGGGCTGGATTTCGGATCATCTCAACTTGTGCATAGAAGCAGTCCATGTCAAAGTGCAGGATCACTCTCTGGGATACGGCTGTAACTCTGTCAGTGGAACATCCTTCTGAAAAGACAAGATACAAAAGCACAGTTACTGTACATACTGTATCCCTGACAGAAGCTGCTCAAAACCTTGTTGCAGCCCATAAAATTACAGCTGTCATGAGACACTGGGCTGTGCATTTACACTAAGCAAACATAAGTAAATACTGTTTGTAATAAAAACATATTTATACTCAAGTTATAACCCCACCTGTCTTCAGCATGTCTGACTCTAAACTGCGATTCCAGTCATTGTCTCCCTCCTCGTCCGTGTCCATCTTTACTACAACTCAATGGACAGATATCTAGATATATGATAACAGTTACGTCCAATCAAAATAACATACTACTTTTAACTAACAACAGCATGTCGCCACCAAAAACAAAACATTAATCCGCTGCTCATGGGCAACATTTTACGACGTTTTACTGCCATCTACAGGCCTGGAGCAAAATGGAACGATAATACAGAAACAGAAATTATAAAATAAATCTGACGTAAATATGTCAAAGTGCAGAATTAATTGCATAAAAATTTAAGCATATTGAAACTGCAAATATGCTTAAATATTTATTCAATGCAATTCAGTGTTTTGACACGAATAAATACGTTAAATAAATACGCGAGTGAAAAAAATATAAATATTTAAGCATATTTGGGCTTATTAAAATAACTTAATATATTAATTCGTTAATATATATTTATTTGAAGAAAAAAAAATGTCAACACCTAAACTTTTACTTTGTATGCTGGGGACTTTTATTTTCAGAAACAATAGGTCTTTGTCGCTGCTGCTTTCACACAAAGTCGTGACTGCTTTTTGGAAATTCCCGGGGTCCAAATATATTCTCTCACACACGGCTTAGTAAGAAAAACACCTTCTTCTTGTCTTGACGATGTACCAGTGACGGTTTATTCTTTTGCCTGGCATTGTGAGAAAGGAGGAAACGGCAGCACTTCCTCGCCAGTGCGTCATCGCGCTAAAGAGCAGCCGTTAGCGTTACCTTCCGTTGACTCCTCTCTCTTTGAGTCATGTCGTTTCGGAGAGCGATCAGTCTTGCGTGCGGTGTCGCCGGCGGATCCGCGGTGCTGGTGTGCGCGGCGGTCGCGGCAGATAAGCACGGCTACTTCGCAGACCGATGGCGGGGGAGAGAGACTTTGGCTGCCGTGCATGCAGCGCAGCCTTCGGCGTGGCCCACTGCGAACGGATGGGATTACAATTGGGACAAGTAAGCAAAAGAGACTCATTTCTGATTGATTATTATTGCACTTACATACTATTTTAAGGCATCTCTACGAATAAAATGGCACTAGATCGATCGTACATGCTTAGAAAACTGTTGGTGGTGCCATGTCCAGAAATCATTTATGGCCAGTTAGTGTATCCTGAGGTTTAATGATTTGGTCAGTGGTTATATTTAATAGATCAGGTTTAATTCCTGGTCTTTATCCACTAACTAAGCCGCATCTCATTTGGCAGTGATTGAAATGGTGCCTTTTTTGTTCACTTGTTTGCTCAGAAAGGTTTAGTCTTGCACATGGTTAATTGTCACTAATGTAGTTTTTTCTTACATAATGTGCTTTTTTTAAGCCATTTGACAGTTTCAGCTTTAGTTATAGACTTGACCCTTGCATAATAAAACCTAAAACAGTTTTTTTTTATATAGTGGGGTTCAATATTAATCAGATTTTTCATTATAAATTCATCGGAAATGATGAAACTATGAAAAAAAAAACATTTACCATATAGTTAATAGTTTTCACACATTAATAAAACATGTGATTTTTATTAACCCCCCCATAAACTATAATGTTGCTACTTTTTTATCTGATAAAAATGTATACCTCGTGTAAATCTAGTGTCATTATTTACTGGATTGCATTTAGTGGGCCTGCTTTGTTTAATAGCTAGTTTGAACACCATTTGATGCTTTCAGACGTGACCCCTCATCTCCGGTGAACGGGAGGAGAAAGGAGAGTGCCGGTGACAGTGGAAGTCCAGATACGGAGAACAGCAAACCCAAAGCCACACGCCACATCTTCCTCATCAGACACTCTCAGTACAACCTCAAGGGAGATGGAGATAAAGAGAGGATCCTGACAGCTTTAGGTACTGATCCTTCAACATATATCAAATGATAGAAGTGCCCAGCCTAATCCATGAAATGCTACATTAGGCCACTGAGTAGATCACATACTGTTTTCTGTTTTGGCTGCAGGGCGAGAACAGGCTGAGTATACAGGACAGAGATTAGCGGCGCTCGGACTGAAGTACGACGTTCTCATCCACTCCTCCATGACCAGAGCTACTGAAACAGCCAACATCATCAGCAAATACCTGCCAGGTACAGACTAGTTATGAACAGTACTGGTGTAAGAAAACATTGATGCACATGAGTATCGCATCATTTCATTTGCCGATACTATATCGGTTCTCAAAAATGCAATATCACTATAAAAAAAATCATACAAGGTTTATGGCAGTTGTTTAATTTTACCATCTTACTATAACGTGAGGCTGTGTTCCGGCATGATGACACAAAATCAATAAAAGCTTTTTCAAAACGAGGTATTTGTTGCATGCAGTGGGTACATAATAACTGATTATAATGACTTAGTACCGTGTCACGTTGCATCGCGCCATTCGTGATCGGAGAAATGACAAACAACAAGCACGTTACTACTCATGTTTGGGTAGTAAGTATCAGATTTGTTTAATAAGAAAACGTAACTTATTTAAAGGTTGTGAGTCAGAAGCACCAGACTGTCCTTGCAGAGGTAGAATTGCCCCACTTTATAGTCTCTGGGCACAGCCAGCATAAGCTACTCTGTTAAAACTGTTCTGGAACAGTGTTGTAAATACAACTTAACACTGATTTCTAGTTGTGTCTCTTTTAGACACACAAAAAAGTTTCACTTTCACAATGAAACACAGCGTCTTCTGAACGTGGCGCCCGCAGCAACACTACAGCGAGAATAATGCATAAACATTTTGGGGAGTGTTATGAAAATAAACCCACACAGTGACAGAGAAGTGGGGGCATGTTTAAACGAGCGATTTTAGGAAGGCGTTGACAAGTCACAACTTTCATACAGAATATCTCTGTTTTTGAGACTTTAGTCTTTGAAACTTTAGGGATCTTATCTATGCACTAACAGCTCGTAACACCCCAAAAGAGAAAGGAAAACATGAAATCGCATCATATGACCCCTTTAAATATCTTGAATAACTAAATCTTGGTCTCATCATGAATATAGCCATAGAAGCTGGCATGACATTAAAAACTAAAACAAAAGCAAAAGAAAAAAGAAAAGCAAAAACCCTCACAAAAGAATCCAAATCTCTGTGTTTTCCAACTTACAGTCCGAGTAAAAGTGGATGGATAATGTCAGGCTCTAAATATAAATAAAAAGAAAGTAAATTTATATGCCTTGTTTGCTGTATTCTGAGACTTGTATGATAGCTTTGTGTGTGTTTTTCCAAGATAACTGCAGTAAATATCACAATATTTGTTTCGTTAGAAACGAAATGGTTACAATGGCAGCATTTTGGATTACATGAAAATTTCACTATTCCTGATTATTTTAATACTACAGGAAAAATTTATATTTTAGATATTATATGAATACTCCCCAAGACTGATATTTTTACAGTTCTCTGTGTGTGTATTAGATCAGGAATTCAGTACATGCTTGCTGTGACAGGCCGCTTTAGATGTAAATGTCTGTCAGAACAGCGTGCAAATACCAAATGGACTTCCTCTTCACATCTTACTGTGCTATTATACAGTATGTTATTATACGTCGATTACACAGTACGTATTGTATGTCTATTTTTAACACTTGGAAGGCTTAAAAAAAATTAAAAGCATGAAAAGGATAAACATGTCGCCATTGTAGAGATTCTGAATTATTTTTTTGATGTTATGTTGTAGGTGTGGAGCTTGTAAGCTGTGATTTACTGCGAGAGGGTGCTCCGATAGAGCCCGTCCCACCTGTCACGCACTGGAAACCTGAGGCAGTGGTCAGTGCAGTCTTATATAGCCAATCTGAGGCACTGTCTGTTAGTCCCCACGTTTGATTGTCTTTGTGTGTTTTGTTTCTGTTGATGACTCGAGACATAACAGAACAAACTGCTAAGGTTACTGCTGGCGTAGAAAACCCACAATCAAACCGCCCCAACTCTCTTCAACAAACATCCAACGTTCTTGTTTTCCTGCCGGCCATCCTAAAGCTTGATGTCTGAATGGTTTTTTGGAGAGTGTTGAGGTTGGTTTTGTGGTGGGTGCGCTGCGGAGTCCTTCCTCTCCTCACGTGGATGGTTGTGAAACTCTTGTGCTGGTTTCAGCAGTACCATGAGGACGGCGCGCGGATCGAGGCAGCGTTCCGCCGCTATATCCACCGAGCGGACCCTAAGCAGAAGGAGGACAGCTACGAGATCATCGTCTGTCATGCTAATGTCATCCGCTATTTTGTGTGCAGGTTTGTGTTCACTTGCTACTCAGTGCAGTCTCTTTATCTTCTTCTTTGTGCTCTTTGAAGCGTTTGTAAAAAATAAAATAATAAAAACGAGCATTTTTTAAAAGCCACAGCAGTCTGTCCATGAAAACCTGATGTAATCGTAAGTATGCTCTGACCACTTTGTGTTATGTGTGTGGTTGCAAAAGTTTCATAGAAGCCTATTTCAGCCACATAAGAAAAAAATATGCTTTGGTAGTTCATAATTATGACAATTTAAATTATGAGATGAGGTCATAATTATGACTGTCGAAAATGAGAAAAAATTGACAGTCATAATTCTGACAAAAAAGTAACTTTTTCTCATAATTATGACTTCTGTCTCATAAATATGGTTTACTCAAGCATAATTAAGTGGTAGAAATAGGCTTCCATATGAAATATATGGAATTCATCAAACTGTTTGCAACCTTTTATCAGTGGTGCTTGCTAAGTCAAATTTCACTATTGCCGTTTATCATACCTCTGCAAGAGGTAAAGTTTAGAGAATGGAACAAATATTACATTTAATATAATTATCAAATGTTTCATAAAATGTATTTTATTGTGTGGTTATGAGTAATTGCTAACTTATTTATTGCATTATACAGTATTAATTAGCTTTTTTTTCATTTAGTTTATTAGTTACATTGTATGGTTATGACTCTAATTTTCTAAATTTTTGTGCTGGTTTGCAATTTGTGTAAATTTGGAATATTTCAGCCTCCAGCAAACTCATGTTCTGTGATCAGTTTGTTCACATGACTCATCAGGAACATGCTGAGGTAACTGTTCCACTCTTTGAAAGAAAATGTTAAAAGCATGACTGTAATGGAAATGTTTGTTCCAGGGCTCTGCAGTTTCCTCCGGAGGGCTGGCTGAGGATGGGTCTGAACAACGGCAGCATCACCTGGCTGACGATTCGACCCAGCGGCCGAGTGGCTCTCAGAGCGCTGGGAGACTCGGGCTTCATGCCTCCAGATAAACTCACCCGGACATGACATTCTCAAGCTAGACCAGCATGCCTCAAAACAGCCTAAAACTGAAGGATCATTGAGATTGGACAGATGTTAGAGTTGCAAAGGATTTGAATGTTCTACTGAACATTTTTTTTTGTATTTTTAATGCAGTTTCAGAGCCACAATATTCCAGAATACGGAAGGTGATTCCATATTCATTGACTCCTCTAGCTTGTTTAATAAAAATCTTACATAGCTGCTATTTAGGAGAAGGTTGCGGTGCAAATTTCATTTGCAACTCTACCATCTGTTGCTGTGTTGATCAGTGACTCCACAAGTGTCTTGAGTGTATTGATTTTGTATTTTTTAAAACAAGCAAGTTAAGAATTATTGATGTTTCTTCAATTAGACACTCCTGTGCCATGCTTTGTCTGACCTAAGGTGGAATTAACCAGCAAGTGTACTTTTTTTATGTTTACGACAAGGTGTCTTTTTCCAGGAGCATTATGCAAACTCTGGAGGCCTCGTTGAAGCACTTCGTGTGTATTTGCACTGTTTACTTGGAATTGTTTATGATCGTTTTAAAATCAAGGTTTGCTAAAATATGAGAATCTTGTCAATGACAGGCTGAAGATGACTTGTAGAATTGTTTGTACGTTGTTGTTTATGGCAGTAAAAATAAATTCATTGAGTCGTTTACAAGTGTCATTTATTGTTTGATTCAGGTAATGGATTAAAAAAAATATCCAGATCTTATTTTTTTCCTTTTTGCAGAATCTACCTTTTATTATCATGTGAAACTGAAGACTGCATCTTTGTCATAGGAATAAATTACATTTTAAAAACGTACAAATTGGAAAAACTAATATTGTACAGTATTACTGTTTTATAGATCAAATGAAGCCTTTGCAAGCATAAGAGACATCTTGCATACAAGACCTTTTTATTTACAACTATAGTAATGGGGGAAAAAAATCAATGTGTTTTGCACCTTAAAGAAATGTAAATTTGCAACTTTTCACGACAAGATTTTTTTGTAGAGCCAGAGAAAGTCAGTTAAGTTACAAGACTGTGCACTTTATTAATCGTTCGTCAATAGAACATCAAATACTCTTCTTTAACGTATACTGTAATAAAATAGGACTAGAAATGCATGCAACGAAAAGGCCAGGACAACAAAAAAAATTCAATTCTTAACAACAAACTGCAACTCATTTTCAATTCACCAGTGTTGGCACTACAAAGCATCATTTAACAAAAAGTAAGGCTGGCATTGATACAACACTAGCAATAACTAAACTGTAAACCTTTTTTTCTTCTCTTACAATCGTATTTTAGAGGTATTCAGACACTGCATATGCCAATGCTACTGTACTGTATTTGATCCTAGGAAACAGAAAAAAAAAAGGTCTATTTAGCTTTTATGTGGTCAGTGCATCTGTTGTACACTGAGGAGCCCTTCCAAGGCCCTTCCAACCAGATCGTAATCAAAGGCACTAAAGCTTTACGAAGCAAAGATCAACAGGCCAGCACTACACTGAGAATGATGGGCACCAAAGAAATAGATCACATGATCTGAAAGTACCACAGAGGATGTTCTGGACTAGATTCCTTGAGATATTCATCACACAGGACTCAGCTATCTGGAGCTTTTCTGCTTGTAGTCTTGTAGCTGTGTTAACAACATCAATGGGCTTGATCCATTTCAAAAGCCAGCGAGAGAACCGCATTGACATGATCTAGCGGTGAGACTAAAATATTGGCCATTTATGATGGGATGAAGGACAATGATCTTTTCCGAACACATTTAAAGTGCACTTACAACACTCTGGATCCACAATCATCAAGTCTTTATGACATTAATCTAACAAGACAGTACCGACTTGCCATCCATATTCGTTATCGGTCAACTCTGCATGTGGCATGGCTCAACTACGCAGATTCACGTTTTTCCTACAAACCACATCTCATCTGTTGTTCGTGATGAACTGTGTCAAACTCCAAACAGAATTAAAAGTGCAAACAAATGCATACTTAGAAATGATAAATCACATTTATTAAACTTAAAAAAGGGGAATATTCACACGTTTTAGACCTCTTGCTTTTTTCCCCCCCAACACCTAAGGCTGCTATTAGCAAAGCAAGAATCAACACCTGCTTTTGAGTTTCAGAAGTTGGTCTTTTCTTTTAGAAATTTAAGGCAGTTCTCCAATTAAGGAATAAAAATAATTCCTGGCAGTCAGTTGATATTTTTTTTCTTTATAACCTTAAAAACCATTAAATACCCATTAAAATGAGCATTTTGTGCTACTGACAGTTAACTAGCAAAAATAATTAAATAATTTACTGCTATGTTATTTTAATCTAGCTCTGGGTTTGTTTATACGCTGACACCCCCCCCCCCCCCCAATTTAAATGACTGTGATAAGTGGGAAAGTTTTGTGATCTCCCAAGCACACACACACACGCACACACAGAGATAAGAAAGAAAATAGAAAACAAAACAGGTTAGAAAAAGTCTATACGACCATCACAGATCAACACACTGGGTGTCATACACAGAAGTACCGAATATATATATATTTATTATGATTCGGGAACCCTCCGGGAGATGTGCATATTATTATTTGAGCTGTGTTCTATGAACCTAGGAGCATAGAAACTGAAGGACGGCCTGTTGCGAGATCCTATCTGCGGTTTGCATGGCACTAGGAGTCCAATTTGAGCATTTCATGGCGTTATGACACCATTCTCCTGGGGGCCATTTCATCCCATATTGAATAGTTGCGCTTATTATTTCAAATGCTAATTGGTAGAAATTGGGCGGGATGGGATGGAGAGCATTTGTTAAATGGGAGCGTCGCCAAAATGTTTGAGTCGGATGCGCTGGATGTAGCTCACGGGACTGTAGTTGGAGTGTGCTGGGCTGTAGCGTCCGGGGCTGCAGACGTCCGGTGAGCTCATGTGACGGGCTGGGCTGAAGCGGCCCGCGGGGGACATCAAGCTGCCCGCTGGAGAGCCAGGGGTGGCTGAATGAGCCCTCAAATGGCTCTTGCACACCGCAGGAGTCTGCCAGCTGAAAACATAAATACAGACCTCTTAGTGCACAGAAATATGTCACAAGATGTGTTCAAGAGCGATCTTTAAAAATGTTTGTGTTTATTAACCTTTGCAAATCGCCTTTCCAAATAAATGTGCTAGTTAGCAAGCTCCGCGACTAAAGTAAACAGTCTCATGAAAACGGCTGGTCACCTCACAGAAGAGAGGGGCGGGGTAAGCAAAGCTCATTAGCATTTAAAGAGACATGCACTGAAATGGCTTGCTGTAAACAGAGCTGTTTTTGATGAAGTAAAATAGGTGTTGTTTTACACCACCATTGAGAAATTTTAACCAAAGTATGTTATAGACTTTTCATTAAGACCCCAATGAAGTATAGCAACTTGTGGAAAATGGACGTCTGATGTCCCCTTTCAAAAATGTACTTTTTTTTTTTTAACATAAATGTTTTTCCTGATACTTTTAAACAATCAGATGAACCCTTTCTGAATAAATAATAACTTAGTTATAAGTAATGTACTAGACAACAGTGTAACGTAACGCTCACGTGACCCACATGCCTACCTTTGCATTTCTAAGTGAGAGTATGCCTGAATTGTGCTCTTCCATTTCTGAATGCCGGGATACTTAAGAGGGTCAATGTCTGCACCTCCTAAAGCTGACAAAACCTCTCTGTCCAACTTGGTGGGCGAATCCCTGCAATAAAAAGAAAATAATGAAAGTTTAAAGCCACAAATGTATTTATTATTATTTTAAAAAATAAAAGAAATTGTGGATACAAGTTATTTTGTTTTTTAGAGAAAATGGTTTAGTGTCGAAGAAGTGTTTTTGTAGTATTACGATTTAAAAAGCAGAATTTTCAGCAGCAATTTTTCCAGTCTTCAGTGTCACATGCTCCTCCAGAAATCCTTCAAATGTGCTGATTGTGCTTAAGTAACTACGTAATTTATTTAAAAAAATAAGTAATTTTTTATGGAATTAAAAAAAATGCATAAAAAAATAAAACCGCACCATATTTAACATCTGACTGGAATAAAAACAAGCGTGTGAAGGACAAATTTAAAGTGTGTTCGAAGGACTGTAATTTTGTGTAACAACATCCAAATTTGATTGACAAAAACTTAAAGTTACAAGTGATCTTGGACCTCTGCACTGAGCATTAACTGCAAGTCTATCCATGCTGGCCTCTTTTCATCCGCATACAATTTAATGTGGCATCTAACCTAAAGTCTATGCTTAAAAAAAATTATGGGACACCATGTGTGTATGAAAGTGTACCAAAAAAGCCTATACGTAATGCTTTTATATGGAAGCATCACAGGCTCCTCTCACCCTTCGATGAAGAGTCTTTTCACCACTCTAGGAGGAGTACGCAGTATGAAGTCCTGAGAACCGTCAAGTGATCTGTAGGAGCTGGAAGACCCTGAGGAGCTGAGGTCTCTTCCCCCATGATCCCAGGACTTTGATCTAGCGCAGATCGTGCGCTCACCCCCCAGAGTCTCTATAGTCCGTTGGTTCATAGGTTCTAACCTCTCATTGGCCAGAAAGTATTCATCAGAACTTGCACTGGACCTCGCATCTACTTTGTTTCTTCTCTCCAGTTCATCACTCTCCGCTGCTCGTAACCCAGGCGTCCCGTCTGTATCAAACACAGAGTCATCTTCCGAGGACAAAAAGAGGCGGCCCAGTCCAGAGGTGAGCTCCATGGCCTGGGCGTCTCTGTGACGTTTCCCTCCACTTCTTCTTCTCTCCCGGTTTGTCCTATCTGGCTCATCCAGCAGAGACATCCTCTCAAACTCAGCCATTAGGTTTGAGATTGGCGACAGAATGCAGGAATTTGATGAACCGCAGATGCGAGGGGACATTTTGTCCCCATTTGGAGTCCTGTCCCCAGGGCCCTGCTCGCACAGGCCATTTTTACTGCTGGAGAGTAGTAGATCCTGCTCCGCCGCCACCTCGATGAGGTCAGCGCTGTGGGAGACCGGGAGGATGTGAAACTCAAGCCCCCCTACCGCCCCCTGCAGGCCATCTTTGGAGCACACCGAAGAAATACTGGTGAGGGCAGCGTTCTGCCTGTTCTTGATCTCCTCCAGGCTGATATCATCACCCTCGTCCAGAAATGCCCCCACAGAGATGGAGTTACAGAACTTCTTTAGTTTGCCTGAAATTTAAAAGGGGGCATATATCATGGAGAGAAGGATTTGGAGAAGGGTTTGATGCACCATGTAGATGTGCAGTCAACAGTGTTGTGCAAGTTACTTCCAAACTGTAATATATTATATATTACTTGTTACTGCTATTTAAAAGTAATTCCTT
>JAUMHE010000048.1:2058148-2090361 GCA_032359235.1 Enteromius mattozi
ATATAATTTTTTTTTTTTTTTTCACTCTCACTGCAACACATTAGTATGGTGAAGTAATAAGATGTATGTGTCACTCAACGTTGGACGATTAGACTGACCATAAACACGAGACTAACTATAGAATAGTGCGATTTAAGACACTTAACAGATATGTGGCATGCAACCAAAGCTGACACGACTGTAAAATCAACCCAAATATACTCATTTTAAAAACGACATAAGGACAGATCAGGCTGTCAACAGCGAGTTTGATTGACTGTCACTTTCAGCACAGAGAAAATACCTCTGACTTCCAGAAAACTGAAATTGAAAGCGCTGCCACAAACAGAGTAATCATCATAAATAATCAACAGCACGGGGACGGCGAAAAATAAAGGAGATACTGTGTCAATGTGAGTTTATTATTATAAATCTGATCTGATTAGCATCAGCCTTTAGCCACTTAGCCACATCGCACGATATCCGAAAATCTTTAGCAACTGATGAGTGACACTGACACACGGCCTCGCTTCTGCAAAGCTATTATCACGTGAAACGGTGAGTAATTAGTGCAGTGATAAGAAGGAACGATAAAAAAATAATTAAGCACCAACCTCAGACGCGCTCCTGCCTATACTACGTGGCTGTTTAGGTTCCGTCCTTCAAACAGATCCGACTCGCTACGTTTCCTCTCAATCATAAAGGTTCCGCATTGCTGCGTAATAAAACGAACACATCTATATATTTTAAAATACTCAATAATTTTATAACCACCTAAATTCACAGTAATCAGTTAATAATATCATTAGATACTTAAACTTATTACCCAATGCGAATTTACTTATCTAACATATACCTGATGCTGCAATAAGCATTTTCTTTTACATAAAAATCTGTGTAATTTTAAACGGTTTGAATTCTATCGAATGAAACAGAGCTGTCTTATGTGACATGTGCTATTAATTAATTATTAAACTTAATTTTTTGTCCCATTAGGCTTGTAAATGGAAGCCAGACAGACACTGATGTATGACAAAGCATCAGTCTTTAATTTGGTTTGATTACAATCCTTTTACATGATTTGTAATTTGTCACCTCTATAAAATGTGAGATCTCAATCATCAAATGCCAAATGTAAATTTAAGGGACCCTGCTGCTTTTATCAAAAATGCTCAAAAACCAGGAATGCTGAAAATTTGTTGTTCAACAAACACATTATCAAAACCTCAATTCCTAACACATACATTCAAAATAAAAAAAAATTAAAACAAAATGTGTAAGAGCCCAAATTATTGTGCATGCAATCATTCCAAGATTCTATATGATAAACATCAGATATGCCCTTTAAATCTTGATCAGTGCCGTTTCTTGGAATTTAAGTTAACCTTTCTGGAATGAAAAGCATGTTTAGTTATACAGTACCTACTTATTTCACTTCTCTTCCTAAGTTTTTAAATAGCATTTACTGTGCATCACAACACAGGCCCCTCAACATTTTAAATCCTTATCGCCACAACCAGTTGACAGTGAACCGTTTATTTTATTTTATTTTCTTGATTACCAGTTCAAACAAAAGAGGGTCACACTCATAACAGGTTGAAAACTTCCTTCAGTTATTCATTGACAGAGCTGACGTTTTATTTTTTGCCAGATGTAGCCCTCCACAGAAAATGTAATTTTACTCATTCAATAGTAAATTCAAGCCACAGAGAAGTCAAATGTTCCTCGTGTGACTTTATTGTAAGAAAAAGTCGAAGATCTCAGATACTCATCCTCCCTATCAACTCATACAGCCCGCTCTCTTATCAGACAGTGCTCATCTAGACACTCGCAATATAACTCTTTAAAGTACAAAAGAAAAACAACAAAAAAGAGGTTACCCAATGTGGGAATCAATCAATAGCACAAGCCTTGTATCATAGCATGTCATGTAAATACACAAATACATGATGACTGATGACTGGTCCACAATGTATGGGGAAATGAAGGGCGATATGAGAGTTTGTGAATGGGACAAAAGCTCACAACATCTTAATGATTGAGAAATGGACGCATTAAGAGTGGCACCAAGGTCTTGTGAAGTCGAGGCCAAAAAGAAAACAAGTGTCCAATTTTTCAATTTCAGAGTCTGTTGTAGAAAAGGGGAAAATGGCAAGTGGAGGATCCGTATGAAGCTACGTTCCTGGGCTCATTTCTTCTCCTCCTCACCAGCCTTCTCCTCTTTCTTCTCTTCCTTCACCTCTTCTTTCTTGTCCCCTGAACTCTTTGTCTTGTCATCATTCACAGACAGCTCCTCCAGCTTCTCCGCCACTTTGTTAGCGCTGTTCATGCTACCTGTGGAGCAAACGTAAAAGGTTCAGTTGAAGGCTTTTAAAGGAATACTCCTTTACAAGCCTAATAAAAGATTAAGAAATAAAGAAAAAATGTCTGAGAAGACACGGTCACCTCCCAAGCGAATGGCAAGGCAGGTTATAACGTTCTTCTTATAACGTTACTGTCGCAGACAGAAAAAGTCTAAGGCTGGATGTGTCAGACTTAAACAGAGTGAGTCTGCATGGCAACAGGGTAGACAATCCAATCAATCTTACCTTCTAGGAACTTTCTGACCTCTTCTTTGCATTCATCAAACTTCATCTTGAACTTCTGTGCGTCTGCAAGAACAAAAATAAATATTTACACTAACTGTAAAAAAATCAATTTTAAAACGAAGTGTAATTATACTATATACTGCACAACTATTGTCACAATTGGCATGAAACGGAAATTCATCTATTTATTAAATGCATATCAAGTGTAATTTATTAAGGTGACATTATGGAAATCTCTGATCATTTACTCCACTTAAACCCCTCCCGTTTGTTACAATCAAAGTTTGCAGTGAGATTCACCAAACAATTAACAACCAATGGATAGAACAAAACCCTCTTTCTCCAGTTCTCTCCCCTTATTTTGATCATCTGTTTCATTCAGATGTATATGACAATACAGAAACAAATTTGGCGCTTCCTACATGCAACTTTATATTTTGTTAAGCTTTGTATTAACAGCACGCAAGTAATCAGTTTTATACATTATAGTAGCTTTATAAATCTTACGAATGTATACAAAATATCAAACTGGTAGTTTCTTGACGTTGGGCTTCAAAACATTACAATAAACTAATTCAACTACTTCAAAATATTTATTCTGGAAACGAAGGTCATTTATACTCACTCTCTGCATTGAGGAATCGAATAGCCAACATCTCTGGTTTGGGTTTTTCATCTGCAAAGTCAGCATGTGTATTCCACACCCAGGCCCTGTCACTGCCCGCATTGGGCTTCAGCTCCATCAGCGGCATAACTACAGTAAGAGATTTCCATAAATCAGTCAACATTATTGGAAAACAACTCACAGAAGCTGAGCAGATAAACGGCTGCACTCACTGTGATGGTTGGCACAGATTTTGAGGGTACGGTCTCTCCTCATGAGAAGGCGGATGGAACCCTTCTCTTTGTGTCGCAGGAGTTTGACGTCCCCCGTCCCACGCTCCTTCCACTCTGGGGGATCATTCTCACTGGCAAAACGATACAGCTTTGCCCTCCTACATGAAAATCACATTGAAGTTGAATTTGTCAGCAGTCATATATTATTCAGATTATATTAGACAACATAAACCATGACGAATAAGCATACTGGTACTTTGGGAAGACAGTGTCACTACGTCATCATTAAGTTTATCATTTGCACCTTTTATTGCAATTTTTAAATCTACTTGAGCACAGGATGTGAAAAACAAAAAACAACTCACTTTCATTTATTGCGTTCAAATGCACATGAAACAATGTGTCAATACGCCTCATGAATGCAGTGGGTTATGTAAACAGTAAGGAGATAATCAGATTTATCAGTATATAAAAATACTGTACATTCTCTTAAAGTGACAGCTGTCTAATGTTCCTGTTGCGGCCTGGGCCCTTAATGTTCAACAAACAAAGAAATAATCATTTACTGCTCTTGACACACTTTTGTAGATTTAATAAAAACGAATCCACGTGTAACTTATACAGTGAAGATCATGTAGTGTTATGTTTGATTATTAGAATATTGTTAGATCTTCATGAAAAACCTAAAGCACTCTAATTTGTTCATTGTATTTATTTCTGATACTGTTTGTAGTTTATTTCGGTCTAGTTTGCTATAATAAGTTTTTTGAAGTTTATATTAGCTAGGCTAGAAGGACTTGCTGTGGAACCATTAATCAATGCGGTATCATATTCTGACAACCTTATCAGAATGCTAGGTAAAATGGGTCAAAATGTAACCTTTTGCCCAAATCTAACCCACAACGTACTTTTTTAACAAATCATACTGATCATTTCAGTCCTAATTATATCTGTATGTAAATATATCCGCACAGCTTCCAGTAAGCAAATGGTGTGACATGCTTTATATTCAAATGAATCATTAAAAGTGCAATAAGCCAGAAAAGAGAGCCTAATCTGGTAATGTACTGATGGAGAGGAATGCGGACACAAAGCATATTTCAAGTTTTGAGTGCATGCCTAATACAAACAATATGGCCAGCATTCAGAGTATTAAAGTAAACACAATCAGTTATGTCTTGAGGGAACGTTACCACTTGAAAGAAAATAGAATAAGTGTCAGTATATCAGATCTATCCATTAGGTTACAGCGACAGCGGCCTTCTGTCTCGGTCATAAATGTTAATCAGACAACACAAGAAAAACATTGAACTTATAAAGTGGTATTATACATTTGATACGGTGATATTTCTTACCTGAACACTGTTAGAGTTACCAATAATATAAATACAAATATACAAATCATTTGTTTTGACTGTTCACTTGGCTTCAGTAGCTTTCTACTCAGTAAGGCTACTAGTTTTTACTCCTCAGTAACTTTTAAAATCAGCATCATGATCAGATTGTGGAACACGATCCTGCTAGAAGTTATTTTTGCTGCATCCCCCAAATTAGCAATGTGCCCCTTTAGCGACTCACATCTTGAAAAGTTCTTCCTCATCTTCCTCTAGGGTCTTGACATCCTGCTCAGGTAGTGAGACAATGGGTTCAAACTGAGGGTCATGGTTGGGGTCCTCTACATTTTCTGTGGATGCCTCATGTTCATCTTGTGCCTCCTGGAGGGGGAAATTATAACAGCAGTTTTGTAAATTCAACTTAAAAACAATAAAACAGAGCAAACTAATGTCTAACGCAGTTGGAAAATGATCCAGGATCAGATGCATGACGAATTTGCTACGGCATTTGTTCTGCTGAGCTTCACAATGTCCCGTCTGTAGGGATCCTGCTTCCACATTACTCATCAGATCAGTGGAGTGAAAGGCTGTGGGATTTGGAGGGATGATTCTCTGGAGTTTGGCCTATTGTCTCTGAATGTGCTGCTGACACCCACAGGCTCTGAGCTGTGAACTTGACCTCACAGGCTGTGATGCTGGGGAATTGGTGCACTTGCTCTCCACTAATCAGCGGTCTAACATCCACGAAGGCCTTGTAGCTTACATTATTCAAAGGCTTTCTTACCAACTCTCCTTCACATGTGAAGCTTTGACCACTTTTAGTGAAGTTTTGCTCCGTCAGCATTTTAAAAATGACAAAGTCGTTTATTTGGCTAAACAATTGACTAAACTCGAGCACTGATATCGGACGGTTATGACTAAAAGTGAGAGTTACATCAGTTTCTCAAAAGTGTACAGTCAGTTAGCATCCGGGCTAACAGATGCTAATAAGAGGCCTTAATGCGTTTAAGTGTTTAAACCTCCGTCTAACCCCCACGGTTTTGACAACATTGAGCAAATACGGTTAAAATACGCAGATGAACCCGGAAGGGTGTTAATAAACCGGCTTTGAACTTCACATGTGCTGCAGGTTTAACGATGCTAACGCACACAGGCTAACATGGTCTTAGCATGATGCATTTCTATTAAAATTATAAGCTACATTTACGCGGACCACCGCGTGGATATTTTTATTACGTAAAAAAAAAAAAGCACAAATATATGATTGCGCGTTATGTTTAAGGAAGTGACGAACACAAATACGCATACAATTATGAATTTCAGGACGTTACATCTGCTACTGATAATGTAGCGTGATTTTATATAAACAAACAACTTCGACAGGGTATAATAGCTAACAATAATATTACAAGTATTCATAATATTCAGAATAGTACGTAGAAATGTGCATCTGTCTAATAATCCAGCGCGCCAGGCAGGAATTGGAAAAAAAAATAGCTGCTTTTTCACTCTCTATTAAATAAGACCCTCATAAAACATTTATCGCCAACGAAACACCCAAAATAACCATCCGTCGCGATTCGAAAGGGGCAGGAGATGAAGATGGTGGCATTCCTACCTTTGGGTCAGCCATAGTTTTTGCAGATGTTTGAAGATTAGGGAGAGTTTCTGTATGGTTTGATCAGCGTTAGCTCGTGAGATTTCACTCCGCTACTTTCGCGCGCGCCTAACCGGAGAAGAGAGGCGGTGACGTCAGCACGACGTCAACGCGCACTTCGGCTACGCACAAATTCTGCTGGACTATTAAAGCTCCAGCTGTGGTAAACAGATGATGATTTTATGTTAGTTTATCGGTCAGTTTCTCTAATATATATGCCTTAATTTTCTTGGCATTCTTAAGATAAGGTAATTACATTCAACGTAAAGTTATGTGGTCCAGACCCTGCATTTTAAAGTAAAGTAAATGCATTTTAGAGCCCTGCAATGCAGTGGCATTGACCTCTATTAAAGTTTGCGCTGTAAGATAGAAAACTGAATCTTCAGCATCCTCTGACATTTCACACTTGGCTGTGAAAACATTTGGGATGGATTATGTGTATGATGCAGCTACACAACTGGCTATATTGTATGAATACAGAAGAATTCCCACTGCTGCAAGAATTGTCGAATTGAATATATTCCTATATAAAATATTTTAATGTAGATATATTTTCCCAACCATACTTAATGCGTTTCAGATTTAAGAGTGTTTGCTATTTTTGTAACGTTAGTTTTATATTGAGTGAAAACAACTATTATTTGATTGCTTTAGGCAAGCTTTGCTGTTATATTGCATTAACTTTCACCTGAACAGGGGTCAAGCAAATGTGGCAACCATGTCATGTGTCATGTGCACATTTTAAGTTTGTACTGTAGCCTTGGTCTTGGATTTAATGGTAGCCAACAAATATATACTTATTAATGTTTTTAATTTTAAATCAGTGTTTAAAGGTATACTATATTGCATAACCACCTAATACATGTTTTTATTTATTGATTTATTTTTTGTAAAAGTCCTACAGCGTGACAATAAATATAGTTAATGCAAGGTTACAAAAAACTGTGTGCATTAGAAAATTAGAAAGCAATGCTGTACTTGTTTGAATTTACATGACAATACAAACAAAATAAATGAGTCTTTTGTTTGGCACTAATTAATAAGTTTAAAATAACCAAAATTAATCAATGAACTTGGATGGCATGTGTTTGGTGCAAGAAGTTGGCTGATATACAATATGATGCACCATAAAACAAGAATAAACAATTGCATTCTGCATACTCTGGGAAAGTTATGTGAAAGGCAAAAATCTCAAGAAAACGAAGGCTGAATCCGATGCGATTTTTTCCCCTGAGGTTGTGGGCAAAAGTAATACCTTGGAACCACAGAAAGTGAGTGAGTGCTTTAAGAGAACTGAGGAAGAACCTGTGCATTAACCTCAGCATAGAATAGCAGAGATGAAATCTAAATAGTATTTTACTAATCGCAACAGTAAATCAGTACAGTGACAGTATCACAATAATACGATGCCAAAAGCCCAAAAAGCTAGATTGTGTCCGCAAATTTCTTAGGGAGGCTGTGGTTGAACCCTCTTGGCATGAAACGCGATGTGTTTTTATTTAATCTACACAAGCTTGTTTTTTAATGTCGTAAGTGAATGCATTTTATTGATCATACACAAAACATACAGGAGCAAATCTTGGCATTGCTTCTCAAGTATCCCTTGGCAAATTACGGTCAAACACTTGTTCCACCCGCAAGTCGCAGAGTTTAATCGATTTTTAAAATATACATAACATTTTCTGTATTTAAATACCCCAGATTCCCTCCCTTTTCCCTCCCTCCATCACTCACTTGGCAATCTTTTCCCTACATCCTAACTGAGAGGGCACCTACTACCTCCACAAAAAAAAAAAATAAAAAAAGAAAATCACTAGTTGTGCAGCATATTGCTTTTTTTTTTTTTTAAGACATTTGCGAACATAAACACTACAATTTGTTTTCTGCTCTGATGTTGGACTGAAGTTGGAACAGCAATGTCCTCCAAACTGCCCGTCCAAAAAGAGAAAATGTCCAAAATAATGAGCTATTCTCCTCTTTACGACCCATGCTTTACGCTTAACACAGCGCCGACACTGAATGGATGTACTTTCAGGCCTCTGTCCTGCTGGTCTCTTTCTTTCTAGGACTTTCTTATCCCTTCCAATAAACAAGTTACAGGTGGTGTCCATTGTCAAAACTCCAATCTGGTCCTCAGAAGTCTCTTTTTCCATTTGCTTTGCCTCCATACATTCCCGTTGGTCTCATTTAACACCTCTTTGTGCATCCACTCAGTCCTCTTTAATCGAGGGAGTCCGTATCTACTGATGGTCACCAACATTTTAGAAGAGAGCAGGTTGCTGGGCATGGTTACAACTGGTCCACAATGGGCAGGTGCAGGCAGAGTGAAGGGCAAAGCTTAACTGTTTAACGGCACTAGAGGAAAACTCAATTAAGTCACAAGGCATGCATGTTACACACTCAGTTCTAAAGCTGGCCCTCAAGAGAGTGTGATATCTGTGTGTATGTACATACATCTGTCTGCGTATGCATGTATGAGTGCAAGTGTGTCTGTGTTCAAGTGTATAGGGGTCTCTTGTCTTGCAATCTTTATTAATGCAGTCCTTCTGCCCCACTGCTGCAGGGCATCCCGATCTCACACTCTGGGGGAGTATTTGGGGTTTCTTGGCACCTCGGTGAAAGATTTCAGCTCGTAAGGAATCCCAGTGTCCACCTCGATGGACTTGCGGGAGAATAGCAGCCGGATATCATTGTGCAAGTAGATTTTCCCAGATTTGGAACTCTGGAATCTGACATATGCAAACAAAGAGAAAAACATGGAAAAACAGGTTAATTAGGCTTCATTGCTTCCGTTTTCTTTATACCACTTAAAGGAGAAGTACTTTGACACTTGTATATTAAATATATATTAAACAACCATTTAAGTTGGTTGCAAACTAGCCTAAAAATACACACTAAGAGCTATAGAATTTAAAGTATAACTATGAGAAAGTTAAAAGTGTGATCAGTTTGCAACTTTTAGAGTTTTGCACCCAGTATTTACACGTTCATAGTCATACTGGTGTTCAAATGTTGTTATAAAATTTATTTCTTCTAAAATAAAAAAATAAATACATCGCAAATTTCAATAGTTTGATCAAACATCTCACTAAAGACTTGCATTGTTACAAAAAAAGCAAATCAAAATCAAATGAATGCTGTTCTCGTGAACTTTCTGTTCGTCAAAGAATCCTGAAAAATCACAGTTTTCCCCAAAATTTTAAGAAATATTTCTTGAGTACCAAATAAGCATATTAGAATGATTTGTGTTTGTATTTATATATACATAATAAATATACACATTACACACACACATATTATGTAAAGAAAAGTTATTTTGGATGCAATTAATTAAAATATAAGACTCTTATTTTAAAAAGCAATAACGTTTCATTATTTCTTCTTATTGTTTTCACTATATTTGTGATAAAATACTTACAACTTTGGTGAGCATAAGAAGCTTGTTGTAGAACAGTATTGTACATTTTGTAAAAGTTTACCTGAGGTGTATCAAGTAGCAGAGAATCTTCTTCCTGTCAGACAGTGAGCCCTCCTGCCCCACCCCTGACCCCTCCGCCTCATCCACAGGCACCAGGAAGATACGATGGCGCAAGAAGGTCATGTGATTGACGGGCATGTCCCCAAAATTATATGTCACCAAAAACATTTTAACCACAGTCTTATTGGGGTTAAATAAGGTCTGCAAAAAAAATGAAAAACAACCAAATTAAAAAGATTAAAAAAACAACAACAAAAGGATTAAATATGTAGTACAAAGTACTCAAAACATATAAACTGAAAAATATATAAATATGGAAAGAAATAGAAAAAGAGTCTACCACTTGAATGGTCCCTGCTTTGGGTACGCTGTATCCTTTTTTTCCAAGTGGTTCTAGCAAGATGACTCCCTAAATATTGCAAAGAAATATGACTGTTAATATGCATTTTACAAGAGAATTTACCTATCAAGGAAGGGTAAAAAAAAAGGACATCTTAATAAATGTAAAAAGAGACAAAAACATACTGAGAAAGAAAACACAGAGGCAGATATGGTATACCAGGAAAGGAGAAGGGGCGCTGTGCTCTGAGGTGTCATAATAAGTCACTTGCACAGGTAAGGTGGCATGCTGCGGGCAATAAGAGCCGCTAGCCCCGATCTCTGCTGTGAAGCCCTCTATCCGCCCAGATGGAGTAAAACGTCCCTTCAGAATCGACTCCTGCACACAGATGCACATAAATGCATCAAAACATTAGACAATGTTGATAAAGGCTGAAATAAATCACACAATTCCTAAAATATGAACACATTTTAAAACAAGTCTTCATACAACTGCAGTCATCGCTAAAGTTTCACTGCATTTCTTTGGTAAATACTGACAGTAGGGTTTGCACTGGCGCAAACTGTTAGTAAATCTGGCCCATAGATTAAAATTAAATAAATAAAAACTAAAGTCTGTGCCCATAAATCACTATGACTTCCTGTGAAATTTATGCCAACTTTCAGTTTCTTTTTTAATTTGCATACCATGGTTTTATTGGCCTCACTGACAAGCAGTATACAAATGCATATAAAACAGGTGCTGTGTGTTAATCTATTTTAATTTAGAATTTTATTTCATTATGGCTTAATTAGACTTGTGTACCTCAAAGTTGCCAAGAAGAGGTCTGCTAATGGAGGATAAAGAGGAGATTGAACTACAGGAGCGACTGGTGTCTGTTCGGCGTCCACTGCGTAACTGTCGACTATTAAAACAAAAGAAGTAATAAACACACATTCTTATATATTAATGCAACATAATTTGAAGAAAAGAAGAAAAGATGACTTACGATTTGAGTCGACTCCCTACTTTGAGCCTTCTCCCTGATCGTGAACAGTCTGTAGCAGTCTGAAAAATAAAAATAAAAAAAGATGTTACAACTAATACTAGGTTTTATTCCAATAGTATAATTAAAAAAAAAAAAAGACTTACTTCAGTAAATAGCTTCGAAAAATAGTTAATACTCATTTCATTATCATGTAAAACCAGGCTGCTGATCAATGTTAAAAAGTAGTAGTAATCTACTTAAAGGAAATGACAATGAAAAATGAAAAGAAGGCCCATTATGACATCAGAGTTAGAATGCTGAACAGTTTGAAGTCCATTTCAAATTTTCACACTTCAGTTGAGAATAAGAAATACTTACAGATGAAGATGTGGCTGTAATATCGCATATATCACGGTGGTCCATAGTATCATACTGATAAGTTATTAAATATCAGCTAGACTTAACTATAGAATGGGTTTCAAACTTGTGCATTTTCAGCTAGTTTGAACCTTTATTTCAGTCTATTCATCTCTTTGTTTCTCTATTCTAAACCTATATTTTCTCTTTTCTCTTTGTGATTGTCTCTTCGTTGGCCTGTTTCTATGATCATTTCTCTGTTCTTCACTTTCTCTTTTATTCTTCCCTTCTTGGGCTTTCTTCAGTCCTGAGCTTAGCCTTTGAGCACTGACTCCAGTGTGATGAAACTGACAGCATATGAGACTCTGTAGTCCGCGTGCGTAACCCCTCTCACCCCAAATTCACTCATTCTGGAACTGAATTTGACCAGAACCTGTACGTGTGCATTTGTTAGGTCAGGTGAGGAAGGTCTCACCTCCTGAACAATGGCTCTGTCAATGGGCTTTGTTCTGGAGTCCCAATGCTTATTGTGCAGCAATGGAAAATTAAGCATGCACATTCTAAACATCTTTCACTATGAATATGTCTTTTTTAATTCTGACTATTCATCTGACCTTTCATGATGAGAGACTATCCTATCTCCACCCCTTCACACTTAAACATTACCAAAAAATTCCCACATTAAAATAATAAAAACGTGAGTAGTATGATTTCACGATCTAATAATATTGTGTTTTCCATCTTGTTGAGTTGAAGTCTTTGAAAGATGCATTACCAGATCCCCTCCCCCAGGGGGAGCCTTCAAGGTTAGCTCAAAAATGCATTATGTGGCAGGATCCCAAATGGGAAACCAGAGGCTGTTTTGTTTGAAGTCAATGGAGGAGAGGCCACAGTATGATAAATGAAAAGTAAATTAGAGTGCTTTGCAGAATGACCTTCAACATGTCTACCACATGATAAACATCCTTACTGTACCCAAAACTTTTAAACAGAAGTGTAAAAATAAAGTCAGCTATGAAAAAGTAATTGCAAAATAGGATTCGTTTATGGTAACACAAATTAGTTTTATGTTTGTTGTCAGAGGTACCCACTCCTAATTTGCTCATTGTAATGGCATTTATATAACTGATGCACATGATCCAGGCTGGCTGTTAAAATGTAAGTGTACAGGATCTCTAGCTGCATTAAGTCATGTCATGTGAAAGGGCCTTCGCTTTCATTTCTACTTTCTTTGCATTTTACCTTGGTATTCTCCCTTGCTGAGGGCAGTAGGTGGTTCCAGAAGGGTGCGCCCTTGGCATCAGTGCTGCGACAGGATGCTAATCCGAGCCCCGGTGCCAACAGTGCCAGCCGACTGCGTTTTGATGTAGATGGACCCTCATCCTCTGAGCAGGACTCTCCTGTATCACTGGAGGAGAGAAGTCTTTTCTTCACTGGACAGGAATTGGATGCTTCTGATACCAGGCCATTCACTTCCACTGGTGTTTTCTCAAGAGAGCTCAGTCCGTTAGAAGAAGAGGAGGAGGTCTTCGTCTCTGCCGGTGGAGGAGAAGATTCAAAAGTCGTCCCCCATTCGACAGCTTCAGCTGGTGTTGAAAATGGGACAGGCGCCCAACTGCTCTCTGTGGTGAACAACATGCCCTTGACGTCGACAGAGTTATGGCCTTCATCCCTTGGCTCGTTGCTGGAGCCAGCCGGGATGTTTTTTGCTGTGGAGGTCTCAGTTCTGGGAGTAAGAGTGGGAGGACTTCCCTCACAGTGGCCCCAGGTGGAGTGAGGGCCCTGTGGGTCCACCATAGGAGGAGATTTTGGGGACAGCGGGGTGAAGGCATCCGGGATGGGCCTGTCGTGGTTGTGCTGGGCTGGCCGTCGACCAGGAATCGGTGGATGTGAAGGGGAAAGGGGAGGCGACCTAGGGATTTCTGAGTCTCTGTGCTCAAGGAGTGAGCTGGAAAAAAGTGGTTCCACCCCAGAGCCACACAACACCTCCCCGTCGGACTCATCATCGTCGTCATCATCCCCATCCTGTTGGAAAAGACGCTTATGAGCGACAGGAACCGGCGTCCCCTCCAGGCTACGTTTCATACCTACTCGGATAGGACGAAGAGTATCTTGACTTTCCCCGAAACCACCTCTTTGGGAGAGGATGGATAGCTGGTAGACCTTCTGCAGCCGGATCTCTTCTTCTCCAAAAGGTCTGGGGACGACTCGCCGCACTTCAGATTCAGGGCTATCGCTCCGAGTGCTAGGCAGAGGTAGATCCCCGTCCTGGGCTGGAAGCTCAACGGCCGGCTCCTTACGAGCCAGTTCCACGTGGATGTGACGCATAGTGACTTTCTTTGTGCTGGGTGATTGTTTCAGGGGAAGTTGTGCAGTGTTATATAATAAAGACACTAGCTCCAGAGAGTTCTAGAATGTCTCAACAAGTGCAACAAGGCTGTGGAAGTGAAAGTAAGCTTCCCGTCTCATAGATGAAAGGCTTTAGTTTCCAGCGGTCAGGTGTGGAGTTAGGACAACCTGGTTTCCACAGTGCATACAGCTTCTGAAGTGAAACAAATAAGGATACAAGAATAAGCAAACTGGCATGGAATGCATAATAAAGATTACACAGCAGAACAGTAACACGATTTTTAATGTGTATCTTTAATAATACATTTTAGACTAAATTTGCTTTATTTTAATAAAGCTCATACACGTCACATGATGAAATACAATAAACATCAAATAAACGTGATGATTGTATTAGTATGAATGACAAATCTCAATTTAGTAACCTCTCCAATCATTTTGTCAGGTTCAAATCGAGAACTATAGTGTGTGCATGACAATTTCCCTAACCTACATGCCTGTTGGTGCCTGCAGCTTGGCTTCAGGTCCTTCCACATCCACCCCTTCAGCTTCTGAGTTGTGTTGACCCTTGAATCTTGACCCTGACCTTAGCCCCTGAGTTCGGCCATCTCCAACACTGCCCCTCTGATGCAACAACAGCATTACCAGATACACAGGCAGCTTACAGGGGCCTGATGAAAACAAAGAGAGAGAAATAAAATGTCAGAGAGATAATTAACCAGATTTAGAACCAGGCATTTATTTAATGAAAAATACTGTAAGTAATAGTAATATTGTGAAATATTACACATTTTTAATTGTATTTTCTTTTAAAATGTAATTAATTCCTTAATATGCATTGCTAAGAACTTAAAAAGGCAATTTTCCTCAATATTTAGATTTTGTTGCACCCTCAGATTCCAGATTTTCAAATAGTTGTATCTCAGCCAATTTCTTATTATTTCGAACCATATTACACCAATATAATGTTGGAAATAATTACATTAAACAAAATTGCACTCACTTGTGTTGCACTCAACAGACAATGTTGAATTTAACATAACAGAACTAAGACACTTTGACAAGTTCTTGCCTGCTAAACAATCACTTAGTTACCAGTATCACAGTATCACACTTACCAAGGGCAGAGCGTCAGTGAGGTGGGAGGGGCCTTGCAGAATGTGCCAATGAATAAGTAATATCTCTCCTACAGCTCCACCCAGATAAGGCCAGTGGCCAATCACGCCTCCCCTTGGCTCCTGAAAGGAGTGGACTGCTCAGCGGCTGCATCCTGAGCCAGGCATTCCAGAGACACAACCTATAGAAGATCAACAACAAATCGACTTGATCAAATCAGTGACCATGCCACACAGGTTAACCTGCACATGATCTGAATCAGTCGTTGTAAACAGATTTAAAAAAAATCAAGTCATCTGGTAAATTACTGTGTCAACACTGGGATTGAAGAGGCAAGATCAAACTCATTTAACAGCTTTTTAATCAAGACATCGTTTTACTAGTCAATAAATAACCAAGCAAGAAAATGACACTTAATAGGGAACAGACACAAAGAGAAATCGTATGACTCACTACACTCATTTCATGCCATCTGATTAGGACACATGCTTGAACAGACTGTGTACTGCATAGCTCTGACTGGCTCTCTGTCTCTAGAGCTCAGTCCTGCTTGGGATCAAGACTGGCAGACAAAACACGGAGACGCACAACAGAACCTTTGTACTGTCTTGCATCAGAGAACGAGCAGTCCTGCTCATTAAAGGACAAAAACAGGAACATGCAAGCACTCAACACACCAACTTGTGTAGACCGAAGTAATGGAAAAACTCTGCTCTAGCTTAGCTCAACACACTGTCTGTATTATTAGTATTTTATGCGTACCAAGGCTTAATTGATTGATAAAATATCCAGTAAAAAAAAGATAATTCTGTGAAGTATTATTACAATTTGAATCACAGTTGTGTCACTGGTGTATTTTTACACCGTAGTGTATTTTTGTGGCAATCCATGCTACATTTTCATAGGATTCTAGGATTAATTCCAAGTCCAAAAGAACAGCATTTATTTGAAAACTACACATTTTCTGCAACATGTCATGCAAATTGTCTACGGTGACTTTTGGATCCATTTAAATAATTCCTGCTGAATGCAAGTATTTCTTTAAAATATCTCACCGACCTCAAGGTTTTGTGCCACATCTTGCAATGCAGTGAGCGCAATCAAATAAAAGGTCAAGTATGCCAGTCTGATGGCTATAAACTGCACGAAATATGAAAAGACAGAATGTTGAGGCTCTCTGGCCTTTCTAAGCGATGCATTTGCATTACACTGCTTGAATGAAGTATTCAGTGGCCTCTCAAGGGAGGAGCTTAAACTAAGAAAAGTCTGTAAAAACAGGGCACAATGTACTGTGTTAATATGAAGGACTTTCTGTGTTGAAGGAATTTTCTTTATTGATTTTCCACAGGTGTTTCACCAATATTTCGAATTATGCATTGCATTGTGTGGTGTTTTAAGATTAAGGGAAATGTCTGTAAATGTAATCCTCCTGTCCTGGCAGAAAATTACTAGGACCTATTTGCATATCTCAGTATGGACCAGACCTTCTTCCATCAGATGGAAAGATATACAGAGACAGAAGTTGACACCGAATGAGACTGGCGGTCTTGTTCCTGTTCAAGACCTAAAGGTAGACAGAAGACTTGAGGTTGAGAGTACTGCTAGGACAAACAGCAAACGGGGAAAACCTCACACTGACATAAGCTCTGAAGATCTCAGTCAAGGGTCCAGATGTACTTAGAGGAGACCTAAAAACACCATCTGTAACCCAACAGCATTCCAGGTCCTGATACACAACCAGGCTGATACAAATCATCAATTCTGTTTTCATCCATTTCTAGACACTACCGTTCAAGAGTTAGCAATTCTTTTCTTCCAAATAAATTAATATTTTTATTTTTTTAAAGATGCATTAAATTGATCAAAACTGACCATAAAGACTTTTACATTATTACAAAAGAAATCAATTTCAAATAGATGCCATTCTTTTAAACGTTCTGTTTATTAAACAATCCTTTTTGATGTGAAGTTAATATACAAGTGCAAGTTTTCTGAGAAGTCTGGAAGGTCGTCTTTCTTTGTTTTTCATTTTTACATTAGTTTGCAAAGCATGCGGGGATCTGTTACACATGATGTAAGACCCTCTGAGCATGTTGCTGTGAATCTTTCAGACTCAGCATGAATAGAACCCTGAACCCCAGGTCAAATACAGCTGACAAGACACACAAACACACAGTAACCAACTAACAAACTGGCATTACACTGGCATTGAGAGACGTAATGTGTGTTTATTCTAAACACATGCTGCCTGTTATATGACTACACACTCTCAAAACTGTAGTGTACTTTTTACGTAGTTTTTTTTTTAAACACACAAATTTTACTAGTCATTAATATTTATTGCTGTCAGAGACTGCACAATTTCATTATCAACTTAGTCCTATTCTTGAAAATCTCTTCATATGGCTGCTTCACAAAATTACAAATCTTCATATTGACTGATTACCATTAAATTGCGATGAGTTGTTGTCTAGCTCATATTATCAAGTCGAGGACACACTGAGAGTTCAGTTTATCCACTCTGTCTGTAAAAAAAGCAAGAATGTTCATCCCCACCCCCGGAGAATTCAATACGGAGCAGAAGAAAATAGATGGGGAAACCAAACATCCAAGACTAGCTTGAACAGCTGTCAGCTGTATGGTGTTTTTATAGTTACTAGGTGTTATTCAGGAGAAAGAAGTCAGTCAAGAATTAGTCAAGCCAGTTTCATTTATATAGTGAATAATACAGCTAATTCTCAAGCAGCTTTACATAATATGGTATCTTAATACCCCAATGAGCAACTGAGCCATGGAAAACTCCCTAAGATGAATTAGTAGAAAATTAAAGGGATTTGAAAAATAAAAATTACGCAGCAATGGAAGACATTTGTCCTTGTCTTTAGTTATTAGAATTCATGAATGCATAGCTCTGCATCTGTTTATGATAATTATGAAGTGAAGGAAGTGGATTAAAGCAAAAATAATTGAATCCACACATTACAGCTCCTCAGTTGAGGATCACAGTAACATGGATAAAAGATTGAAGGACTCAAAGGGTAAACTTATGGCCAAACAATTAAAAAATGCATTAGAGCTTCAGGTTAGCATTGTTTTCACAGTTGACCACTGAGCCCAAACATTCTGGTAAAACTAGTTAAACCCAAGCTTTTTTAAATAAGTAGAGCCACAATGGAGCTTGTTTATCATAGATATAGCTAATGGCTTTTATTTTGTATATTTTTAATATAGACATTATCTACATGACAAAAACTCAAATGTAGCTTCTACCTACCAAGAGAAGATTGAACAACTTCCTCCTTTGGTTTTAATGGAAACATGAAAATATTCTCAAACAAACAATACTTAATTAAGGCAAGCTAAAGTATAGCTAAAACACACTGGATAGGGCACACGTGAACATAACAGGTGTTGTTACTCAAACAATAAAAGACAATTGATCCATTTCACCATGAAGAAATGAGAAAGAACATCTCATGGGCATGAGTGCAGACCTCTACACTGATGATGTGTGCAGCCCTTGAGGTTTTTGCAAAACACCTGAGGAATACATCTGAGGAAGTCGCAAAATGTCATTACAAACTACAGCACAAACAAAGACCAAACCCTCACAAGCTCAGCCCTGACTAAGCTTATCTCTCCGCAGCTAAAAGCCTGCCAGTTTGTAAAACCAAGGGCTGAAATATTATCTCTACATGCGGCAAGGGTCATGATGTCATTGATTCATTCGTGCATTGACAGATATGACAAGAGAGAGAGAGAAAAAACAGCTGTCTCACTCTTTTTCTAAATTCACTTTGAAGCTACTTCCTTTTCCACTTCCAACCACAAATGTTCATAAATGGGTGGTTGACAAATATATGTGTATATAAATAATACATACTGTTATTTATATACATATTCACTGTTATTCACCATTTGCACCAATGTTCTCTGTTGTCATTTCAGTTGTATCAATTCATACAAGCACATAAATATAGAGTTATAAGAAATAACACTACATAATATGTTGTCAAAAAGGTTTTAGAAATATAACATGTTACATTATCCAGAAACAAACATGTATCCAAATGTTAGTTTAAAATCTACATAAGGGGCTGACACTGATGTGTCAAAAAGACTGGCAAATAAAAATAGTAAAAATAATAAAAATAGTAGGTTAACATTTTAGGTCTAGGCATACATGGGATGTTTTCACTGCTAGTTTGCAGTTTATTTAAATAGCCTGTGGCATGACAAATGAACATTTAAAAGTATTGAAGTATTCAAAACGTAGCTTGTCATTTCAAACACGGTCCTAAAAACTGCATGTACAATGCTTACACAACATGTTTGCAATAGGTTTAGTTGAAGCATGCCATGTCACACTGCTGTCACTGCTAGATATTTCACGTCAACCATCCACAAACACACCACAAAATTCACGTTAGCCTCCAGACTCACCTCTCTAAGAACTCCTGTCCTTTCCTCCTCCTCTGTTTCTCCGTCCTCTCTTTTGGAGCTCTAGAGTCGTGCTTGTTGTTGCTTCAAGACTGTGAGGAGTTGAAAGGTTACTTGCATGGAATGAGGGAGTGCAGGCCTTTCTTTCTGTTCCTCCCCTGAGAGGAGTGAGAAAGAGAGAGAAACATACAAAACTTAAGTCCAATCAAGGTTTCTTGTTCAAGCAGTCTGTGAAAACACATCTCGCTGTTTATGCTCTCTGTGCACTGCTATTCTGGTATGCCCAACTGTGAATCTCTCTTTCCTCCCTCCCTCTCTCTCCCCCTCTTTCAATAACTCACACACAAAACCTCTCTCAGGCTCCCTTTGGCACATGCATATAAACTCTGTAACCCCCCTACTTTTCCCTTCTAACTCCCCCACCACCACTACCACCATCTCACACACATCTTTTACCCCCACAAATAACTTCAACACAATGAAAGCAGCTTTGGTACACCGCCTTTAGTCCCCCCCCTCCCTTCTTGCGCTCTCTCTTTCTTGCTAAATTTCTCACCACTTGTCTCTCTCTCTCTCTTCTGTGCTTTGCCTTTCAGCCTACTTCCTCTCAGCTGGTTACTGAAGGCGTGCTTGCTTGCTCAGTCAGCACACAACTGTAACTGTAAGAGTGGGGCCGGCTGTGCTGTCATCTGATTGGCCGGGGGGAGGGGGATCAGATGCCACAGCGACCGTCCTGATAGGTGTGAAGGTAAAGGGAAACCTCAAAAGTCCCGCCCACCTGTTCTGCTTGTTTTGCAAAGTGTATTCCTTCACAGAGCTTCAGTGAGTTATTGTGTGCATTAGTGCCAGCTTATGTGCAAGTTTGGCTAATAGAGGCATTCCAGAGCAACCCAAGCATGTTACTTTGTAAATATCCCATTGAAGCGATTCACATTAGTTTTAGTGATAGTTTGGAGTCAGACATTTATAATGGTTACTAAGGATTTCTATTTCAAATAAGTGTCAATTGTTTGAACTTCCTGTTCATCAAAGAACCCTGGAAAAAGTCATCAACACATCCATTTCGGACATTGATCATATTGAGAACTGTTTCTTGAGCACCAAATCAGCATATGAGCAAAAATATGCAAAAGAAGCATCAAAATTCAACTTTGCCATCACAGGAAAAAAAAATAAAAAAATTAAATGATAAAAAACTATTTTTAATTGTAATAATATTGCATTTCTGATTGTTTTTACAGTTCTTTTTTTAAATATATGTAGGCTTGATGAGCATAAGAGACTTAGTGGTGTACACAAATATAAGCATACGTCAGCAACAAATGCATGAGGATGCTCTTTAGATGCTAATATCATTTACTCAAATACATCAAAAAAAAAAAAAAGAGCAAAAAGGGGGAAGCGCACAGCTGAGCAGATACGTCTCTGCATGAAAGTGTGTTATCTGCCTTTCCACAGAAACAGAGATTCTGATGGGTGTGAAGGGATGGGTGTGTGTTTGTGTAAGTGTGTCTGCACGCAATGTGCCACAGACCTCTTTCAAACGCATGCAGCATCTTCCAAATAAGGAGACGTAATTCTGCATGCACTTAAACGAAAGCATTAACACATGTAGGCACAGATTAATTTCATCGCTTTAGATGCAGTGAGTGAGGCAGAGGGGGAGGTGTGGAGAGCTTACGCTGAGAATGTATGAGGGTTTCCTTGTAGATGTGGGTGTAAACGAGGTGTTACATCGAGCACTCGGTGAAGTTCTGATGTCTTGCATTGGTTGTGGAGTTTAGACAGGCTTAAATTGAAAACATAACTTACGGAGACACATAAAGCTACTTCTCCTTTAAGAGCTTACACTCTGTACCCATATAAGGAATGCCTGGGGGGTGTGGCTTAAGACATGAGCCAGCCCTCAACTAGCCTGTGACAATACAGAGTGAAGCAAAACAGTACATACCAATACAAAAGTGCACAAAAGATACACAAACATGCCTATATACACACACTCAGTGGTGCTCCAGCATAGATTTGGTGTATGATGCTGGCAAAACAATGAAGCAAGCAACAGCTCTCAGCTACTACTCCAAAACAAGTTTTATTCTCTTTCAAAACACTTCCCCAGCAGCTATTCTGAGCTGTAGCTGGGATCAACTGGTCTATGAGGGACCGTTAAAGCTCACAGCTACATTCTAACCCTTCCCTTCCTCCATGCTTGAGTGTGTGTCTGTCGTATCCCCTTCCACTCAAACACACTCAAACCTTCAAAAGCTGACACAAACATCTTGACTTTTACACTTTTTTCTGTATAAAATCTGGTGCCTGCCTGCTTAAATTAATCGAAACAGACAGCGAAGACATTTATACATCTATAAACGCTGTTCTTTCGCACTTTATTTTCATCAAAGAATCCCGAGGGGGGAGGAAAAAGAAGAAAGCACCACACTTTCCACAAAAATATTAAGCGGAACAACTGTTTTCAGAAATGTTCAAAATGTTTCTTGAGCACCAAATCAGCATTTGAGACTGAAGATTAGGAATGGGTGATAAAAACCCTGGCATTTTTTGAAAATGAGAACAAACAAACACTTATTTTAAATTTCAATATTATTTGAAAAGTTGAAAAGCAATAGGCTCTAAGTGCCGCCGGAAATTTACTTCTAAGCCTGATAAAAATGCTCATTTTAGGTTTAGTTTTTTCACTTTAATTTCATAGAAAAGGATCTATACATTGCCGTCAAAATACATTTACTGAACCTAAAACATAGGAGCCTGATAAAGATGCTCATTTTCAGATGGCTTTTTGCATCTGCACTCTTTATTTCATAATATTACTGTTCCATACTATTACTACTACTACTAATAATAATAATATTTCTGCATTCTTGAAACAAATGCAGCCTTGGTGAGTATATAAAACTTTCTTTAACGTATCCTAACTATATAAATGTTAGCAATATATTTTAAACAAAAAGTCTACATGCAAAGCATTCAGGCTTTTAAACCAGAACAGAAGTCCCACCAGACAGGCGCTATTATAGTCAGCTGCTCAACTTCCTGTTTTCCACTTCAATGAGCCAAGTGAGAACACACAAAAGGTGCAATCCTCTGCTCTCTGCACTGGTGATGTAAATACACAGGATGTGATTTCTGCTGGTCACACCTTCAGTTTACTTACTTTTATACTTTCTCACTGCAGCATTCTCTCTTTTGATGTTACAAGAAGAGCAAGAGAAAAAGTGCTCTAAAGAAAAGCAGAATGCTGCGGAAGAAAAAGGTGCCTTTAGAGCTATTTCGGGCAGTGGCGCACCAATCCTGTACTTGCACAATCTTTGAATGATGCAGATTTCTGTCAGGTACATATCTCTAGAACAAACCTTATGCACTCTATAAATAGATCAATAAAATGATTCTACCCAACAAAGGCACCAAAACACTATAAAGCCTTTAATGAGGAATCAGCTGTGGGAGTCTGTAAATGTCGCTACAATAACAAAAACATAGCTGACGCTGGATATTAAGGTTAGTCCCTCTGTAGAGATTAGCACCTGACACTGATGAATGAGGACGGTAACTAACATGCCCTTGGTAACACGCTCTCCAAGGTGGGGGTGGCGGGTGACAAATTTACTTCTCTGTAACAGAGTAAGGGCGTAATGAGAGAAAGGCGAAAGGTGGATATGAGGGCAAAGGTGAAATGAAAGATAACTGGAGGGGAAAAGGGAGCTTGGATATGGAGGCAGATGTGTGTACACATGCACACTCAATCCACACAAACTCACACTAACCTGCAATTAGCCAAGCAAAAAGCACTGTATAATATTCAGAGTATACATCTTAGGCGTTGCTAAAAATAGCTGTTCTGTGACAATACAGCAGAGCTTCAGCATTTTACAGAACAATAACAGTCAACAAGATATTCTAGGAAAGTTAAATGCAATTTGGGGTGAGAATATAATTGATTTTAATAATTGATTTTATAGTTACAGCCTATAGCGGTTATCAAACTACTTCTGGTGTAAGTGGCTAGCTGAATTTGAATAAATGATGAACAGCTTAGCAGGTTAGAACCTTGTTTTTTTAAGCTAGGTTTCGGTTATCACACGTGTGCACACACTTAGCTGCGTAAAAGCACATGCACACATTTATTCCTGTGATACTGATATGGGACAAGCTTCTATTATTGAAATCCTAATCTAAGCCACTACGGGAGAAATCCTAAAGCTGAGCTCAGATCATGAGACGGTTAAAATGTGAGGCGGATCTTAGATAAAAATGCCCAGACAGGTGATGAGTATAATGGGTTTGGCTATCACGGTTAACCATTCATGGCATCTCTATGGCTATTTAAAGAAGTCAAGGGGGAGCGTTTTTCTAGAGGTGAGAGAAAATCCAATGTATGCACAAGCCCTGAAACTGGTTAAACAAATTTTCACCCATTCAGCACGTACTGATAAAGTGCTCTAAATGGTTGCAAGAATGTTGTTATGCAATTATGCAAGCGTCCTGAAGGAGGTTTCAGCATATTTCTATGCTGTTATTTTAATATTACAATTTGGGTGTCTTTTATATTTATACAGAGCTTTATTAAATTTGTATTTTAGTGTTAGTAATTTTAATATTTCAGCAATAAATGTTTAATTGCCAAGATAACATTTTCATTTCCATTAGTTTAAGTTGTTCATCTATTATTTTACTTCACCTCAAACAGGAACAAGTATCTAATTCAAACAGCCCAAACCTACTAGTAGCACGTCTGTAAAGCCTGAACTCCAAGCCACGCTGGAAGAACAGTGTTAATGAACCGGCAACACCCTCATTCTCATCAAGATGAGAGAAAGAGAATACATTGCATTTAGAGGAGATGTTTAACTGAAACCTCCTCATTCAACATTTACAGGTATCAGTAGCAGAAAGGGAGTCACTACAGGCCTTAACGCCGCATACTAAGCCACCTCACCCTGAACACGCATTTGCTTCCCACACCAGCTTATCTTCAGATTTGCTGCAGCTATTCCTACCATGCATTTCCCTAACCCAGTGATGTAATACATACTTCTGCTGACGGCCACACAGAAAGAGGTCACACAGCAAGGGCATTAAGAAGCTGATCTTAATATTCAGGCTTCAAACTGATGTAAAAGGTCACATTCTACCTGCAGCTCTTTGGGGACATCTGAGCCCTTTGCAAAGAGAGAGAGAGCTCACTTTGGGTCACTGCCGATTCTCTGCTCGTTTTCTGGACAATGGAAATCTCTCTGCAGCTCTCCATTGTGCCTTTCCATTGACGTCTTGTCTGGCATCAGTAATGAGCAGGATGGATGCCTCTTACATATTCTGCAACCTGTGTGCGCACACCCACCCACCTACTGACAAAACTGGCTCAATCTTCCTGTGAAATATTAGTATCATTGATAAGCAATCAGCCTGTAAGAACAACACAATATCTATATGCAACAGCAGCCTATTGTGTAGCATGAAGGCAACCTTTTAAAATAAACCCAGCTGCTAAAAGCCATGATTCATGGGCCCGTGGCTAGAGGAACTGTGCACATTTCAATCACACAGCATGCATTAAATCAAAAAGGAGCAATAAAATAAAAGCTAAAAGAAGAGAAATGCCTGTGCCTTGTGCACTGATGAAAGTTGCCCTCAGTGGATGAAATAGCATGAATCAGACAAAGCAGAAACGCCCCCCTGCGCATGAACATACAGAAGCTCCTGTATGCATTGTGTGTGCAGGCTATGATTAATCTGCCATTATCAAACACACGTGAGCTCATTTCAAACACAAAAGGTGGAAAAGACCCGGGGAATCTTTATATATCACACTGCTGGATCATTTCATTCTTTAATCATAGATTTAAAGGGAGAAATTAGAGTGTTAAGGTATATGCATGATTGATTAGTGAGATAGCTTGTAACTTAAACATTAAGAATCCATCTTTCATTGTTATAATGTCTGAGCCTAGAGCCTGCTCTATATATAAATGAGTGAAATGAGAGGTGGATGGCAGCACAAAGAGAACTCACCCACAGCAAACACATATAACGATGACAATGACAAGGGCTGCAGCAGTCAGCAAACTAACATTCCCATCATAGCCGGAGGAAGAGTTTGATCCTATTTTAGACAGCAGACAGGATCTCCAGATCTTCTCTGTAATCGACGTCAAACTATCTGCGTTGAAATCCCACAGTGTAACGAAGATATATCTGACCGATGAGGACACCAAATGTCGACAAAGCTGTTTGGATTGCCTTTCTTCTCCTCTCCACGTCCTATAGGCACCTCTGCCCACGGGCCTTTGCTATTTTCTGCTTGGCTCTTGGTCCAAAGCCCTCGCCCATTAAATTATTCTGTCCCTTTAAAAACAATACTTCCGGGATTTGCTGAAAAATAACTAGGGGGCGGGCCCTTCGAACAGCTGAAGGGCTGTCATTTAAGCGATTGGTCGCTTTCTCGTCTACGCACCAATAGCGGTTGCGTATTAATGCGCTATTTGAATATATTTGAATAATAGTAATACATTTTAAAGAAAAAGATTTCCATTGGCTACGTGGCAGGCAACGTCTTGTCAAGCCACGCCTCCGTACACGTGCAAGTCGTTCCTTTTACTCCGCTTTGGTGAGGAAACGTATAGATATTAATTAATCTATGAGAAAATTAGTTTATGAGTGCTGATTTAGAAACGTATTTATATGTTTTAACCCTACAAAATCATATTTCCAGTTTACTTTAAAAAAAAAAAATGTCGAAAGCCGTGTAATTTAAATCCACAAGAACTGGAGACCGAATTTCTTTAGATTAAATAGCCAATGCACTTAACAACTATATGTTTTAACCTTATATTATGATAACAGTGACATTTTACATTTCAACAGATACATTCTGTGCAAGCATTTGCATCTTTAAAAGCTGTTGATTGTGTCGCTTCATGTGAAGCTTTTATTTAAATCAGGAAAACCAGAGTGTTCAGGTTCACGGTTACTTTGAGGCAAAATTGTGAATGTAAATTCATATGTAGTCAATTTTAGTTATAAAGCAGCATATGCTCACCACTAGATGGCGCGATTGCACCACAGAAGCATCAAGCATAAATCAAGTCCTACAGACTGCACCACAGATTTGAGTTTGTTAGTTTGATTAAAAGTCTTTCTTTAATAATAATAATAATTTGAAGACGCTGCGCATTATTCACGTCTCAAACCTGCAACATGTATTACTTTACAATTCTAATTAAATACATTTTGCAGTTATTTATTTAAAAAAATGTGTGCTATTTTGTACATTGTGTTAATACAGATAAATAATGCGAGTTAAAGAGCGATGTACACACCTGTACGCCTGCAAAACGTTATTCGGCGCATCATCTTTTAGACCCGCCTACGTTCTCCGATTCTTAAACATGATTGGTTCTCGCAGACGTCACTAACGCCATGGGGACGCTGAACAGTTCTCCTGGCGCTTTGCGAACACAGTCGGTACTTTTATTTTTATGATGAATTTAATCAACTGCGATTGCTTCTCGCAACTTCAAACATCATCTCGAAAGTGCAGGAAATAAAGTGGCAAATGCCACAGGAGGTGATCAAGTGCTGTCTTAGACTAAAATCTCAGCTATGTCGCTATTGTGCGTGCGTGGTAAGTGTTAAGGACCTTTAAATATTTATCCTTTTTCTTGTTATTGCATTGTCTTCCTTTTATTGTATACCTGTGAATATATCCGTCTGTTTTAAAATATGGTGTAGTTGCTGAACTTGAGCCGGTTACAGCAACAGGTCATGATGTTAAGTTATAATTCAAGAAAAGGTGCAACTTTCGATAAACATGTTAGTGTAACACAGACTCGAGTGTGTTGTTGTGGATCGGAGGCGGCTCATCTTCCCGTTAATGCGCTTACAGGTGAGATGTTATTGCATATGCTGTGATCACCTGTGATTATGTGTGACAGCAAGCACACAGTTCTCTTTAGATTATTGCATCTCACCCACCTGACTTTAATGTGGGAGTGTTTTTATGCTCTGTAAGAGAATCTGTGACTGTACTGTGCACCTGTTGTTAAATGGAGATAACTCACTTGTGAAGCCATCCATAATGTTTCAGATCAGTGACTGTGGTCAGTCTATTTAAGTGTACTTTTTATATCAGCTTTAATCGATTTCAGTTCACTTTGAATTTATTAATATGCTACACTGTAAAAAAAATGGCTGTGATTTTAACAGTAAGAATTCACTGCATTGCATTTAAAATTTTGTTTGAATTTGATGTTTTTTCTTTGAAATAATAATAGTTTTTTCTTATCAGTTCTGTTTATTAGGGTTGCGTGTCACATGTAATGTTGTTAAATGAATGTTTATTGTATATTTGAGTTTAATGAGTCTCATCATGAATCATGATGGTGTTTGTGTGAATGACTCTGAGCTCCTTCTATATATGTTCATATTTAAAAGCTGCTTGTGATTGGCTTTGGTTTGTCATGTGACTTTCTCATCATCACCTGCAATTTGGTGCTTATCAGTGTATTTCAAAGCTACAAAACAGATTTCGGTACTTTAATAGGTTGGTAAATTAATATTGTATCAGTTAATGAAATTACGGTATTTAACTGTAAATTTAACTTAAAAATGTAAAACCTACAACATTGTTACCGTATTTTTTTTTCTTTTGTTACCGTAAATTTTACAGATTTTTTTTTTTACAGTGTAGTATAAGTACCAATCAGTGTACTGTAGCCTATATGTGACCCTGGACCATAAACCAGTCATAATGGTAAATTTCTTGAAATTGAGATTCACACATCATCTGGAATATGAAAAATAAGCTTTCCATTGATGTATGGTTTTGTTAGGATAGGACAGCATTTGGCAGAGATGCAACTGTTTGAAAATCTGGAATCTGAAGGTGCAAAAAATATTGAGAAAATTGCCTTTTAAAGTTGTCTAGATGAAGTTCTTAGCAATGAATATTTTGCTTGATATGTTTGCGGTAGAAAATTTACAAAATATCTTCATGAAACGTGATCTTTACTTAACGTCCTAATTATTTTTGGCGTAAAAGGAAAAAATCTATAATTTTGACCTATAGGCTACACTGTATTGTTGACTATTGCTACAAATAAACCTGTGTTTTGTGCTCTTGGGTCACTTACTGTATGTCAAATCAGATGGATGCCAAAAATTCTTAGTATTGATATAGTGTGTGAAAAATACTCAATTGTAATCTGGAACCATTTACCATATGCTGAATTTGGAACAGCATACTAGTATACTATTACTACTTTTTAGCATCTTTCTATGACAGAAGAAAAGTCTTGTTATGAAGTGAATTCACTTAAAGGGTTTAGTAAAATCTTTAGAACGTTAATGTAAAAACTCTTGCATTATATAACTCGTGTTTATTTTTGCCATGAAGATAACCCAGGACGGTGAGATGACATTAAATAAATATATACTAGTACTACTTTCTGCGACAGAAATATTAATAGTACTATATATGCTACTATATATACACAATTTCATAAGAACACTGGCTCCAATCAGAAAACTTGGATGCAAATGTCTTCCATGGTGTGAGAGCAGGATTTGGCTACCTGTTAGGCCAACAATTACTGATTAAATATTGATATTACTGTTGCTCATAGTTAGGAATCTTAACAAACGTCTAAGCATGAAACTTTCTAACATTTCTCCTATGTATTGTGGTAATTGATACCTTCAACTTTTTAAGCTTATATAGGAGATCATTATTTTCTTAGCCAAAAATTAGTCCTCTATCCTTGCAAAGTCATGAATGTGATAGAGACTTGAATACTGTTTGCTGTTTAAAGTCAGCATGCGAGTTAAATCTTGTTACAAAATGCATCAGTCTTTCCATGCTGTTTATTTATATATTTATTTATTTGTTTAAAGTTTGAACACATTTGTGATTAGAGTGTCAGAACTGGATTGACTGGTGATGTATCATTTAGTCAGTTTAAACCTTGACCCTTCAAGCTTGTGTACATCTGCTTGCATTTCACATGTGCAAGCACCACTTTTATTTCTGCAGTGGTATAAAAGTTTTGTTATTTTTCAGTTCTGTTTAGCTATTGACTGTTAAAGGCATTTACAGCAGCTAAATATTCTGGTTTTTAGGATAAATGGTATGAAAACTGAATATTTGCAGTGAGGGAACGCATGCATATGAGCACGAGGGCAATTTTAAACTGTCTATGGGAGTTTCCTCTCTTTATAAATCTAATACAATTGATTTTAGCTTGTCTGGACTAGAGTAAATTGCTGTTCTGTGAGGTCTTTTGTGTCACGAAGATTTGATGTCATGCCGTCAGCAGTCATGAGAGAGGAAGCATGTACAGAAAATCAAAAGAGACTGACATCTCGATGATGAATAGAGAGATATTCTGGGATAACAGAACAAAATAAATATGATGTGGTCTCATCGTGAATGTAAAAGTGGATTATTATGTTTTGCCTTTTCTATAATACTGCAGGCTGACACATTTTACAGTTGAGGTAAGGCATAGGGTAAGAAAGTGTATGCAAAGAGCTGCATGGTAATGTTTTAGTGTTTTGTGCATTGCTGTAGATTGTTCAGAACTTTGTTCTCCACATGTAGAGAGGAAGCACACAGGCACAAGGGGAAAGTGATGAGTTAGACGGATGCACAGTATATAGCATGATGCTGGTGTTGGGGGTAGGGACAGAGCTTCAGTGTAATCCTCCAGCCATCTGGTGCTGTGTGGGTCTGCGTGTATTCGGCCGGAGCATCACATGTGTGCATGTTAACCGTAAGCTCTCTACAGCCTCTGTTCTACAGTTTGACCAAAAGAATGCACCTAACATCCTATACCTATCTTCTTCTTTTTAAGGCCTGTGCATTGCCTTTTACTTCTTGTCTCTTCCAGTTTTTCTGAAAAGATTGCAATTGTTTGAAGTTTAGGTTATGGCATGTCGTCTTCACCAGGGTAGTTCTGAAAGGGAAGCTTCAAACTTATTCTATTATCTTATATTATATAAAGAAACATGCTGCAGTAAAATGCTGGCTTTTGTATCGTTATGTTCGTCATTTTCACTTTTTAAGTTTTCCTCAAAAAAGCTTTATTCCAATTAATAATGATTAATAATTGTTAGTTTTTGTTAGGTAACAACACTTGTGCTAAATTTGCTAAAGCAAATTATATATATATATATATATATATAAAAAGAAGAAAATATGAAGTTTTTTTCCCTTTGCATTATGTTGACAGCATTTTTTCTAACAGCAGATTCAAATTCTTGTACAGTAAGAATTAAGAGGTTTTTTTTTAAGAATTATCTTCTGATGACCAATCCTAGATTTATTTGATCTAAAATACAGCAAAATATTGTAAAAAACAAATTTACCATTTAATATAACCACTTTCTTTTTGAATATATTTTAATGTAATTTATTCCTTTTTTTTTCAGAATCAGTACTCCAGTCTTCAGTGTCACATGATCCTTTGGAAATCATTCTAATATGCTGATTTGCTGTTCAAGAAATATTTTATTAATATTATTACTCTCATCAAAATTTAACACAGTTGAGTGAATGTTTTCCAGTATTCTTTGATAAATAGAAAGATCCAAAGTTCAGCATTTACACACAATAAAAAGCTTTTCTAACATACACATACCTATTTTAAATAGCAAAAATATTTCAATAAATGGAGGCTTGGAGAGAGAAGATACTTCTTTAAAAAAACATAAACAATTGCACTTTTCAAAAACGCTTTACTGGCAGTGTATAAATCTATAATAATAATTAAAAATGGGTGAGTTTTTATTTCTTACTGTTTTAAAGTAGGGCTGTCAGCAGAATATAATAAATGTGGTTAGTTTTATGATTTTTGATCAGACATATTGTGTGTCATGGATCCCCTATCATCCCCTATGGCCCCCAGTACATTCCCAGAACCTAGTGTTAAAATATATATATTTTTTAATCTCCATAGATGCACCTGTGTTAAATTGACACTAATGGTTTTGGACTGTCAGGTTCTTGTGGATTGGCTCCAAATATTCTAACAAAGATTGCTGAATTTGTTTTCTTGTGTCAGCTGAACAGCTGCCATTAAAATGCAATGGGGATTTTTCCAGGTAGACCTAGTGGAAATCGTTTGGGAGAGGGTTAAAATTTTTTATTGGATTGCTTGTTGGGATTTATTAAACCCTGTCCTTTGTTTAACCTTGCTCGACATATGTCATTAAATACTCTATTAAGCAGTGTTTCACCTATATATTTTTTTTCCCTTTTATCAGGTATTCGGTTGCTACAAAAAGCTAGTCACTTTGCAATTTGTGGTTTTCACTTACAATGTCGTTTTTTCTTTTCTTTTCAGTGAAAAAGGCCAAGCTGCAAGGACCTCCAGGTAATGGACTGTTTGCGTCATGCATGAAACAGTTGTGGCTCTATAATTACCCTACTCAAAGAGGAAAAAATAACACATCATTCAGTCAATTGTCATTCACATGAGTGTTTGGTGCTAAAATAAGGTGCTTGAATCAGACTCCTGCTGCGGCCCAGTTTGGCTTGGACTGGAGAGACGCGGTGAACTGGTTTTCTTGTTAGCCAGCAGGCAAGCACTAGACCGTCAGGGGATTTTCACTACACTATAACACACATTACACTCTCTACCCAGGAGAGAGACAAACACACACGCATGTAAGTGTATGTCTTTAAATATATATATATATATATATATATATATACAGTGCCCTCCACTAATATTGGCACCCTTGGTAAATCTGAGCAAAGGT
>JAUMHE010000048.1:2099330-2138841 GCA_032359235.1 Enteromius mattozi
GGAATAGTGTTTATAGTTTAGGGAAATGGGTGTGCTTTTAGAAAAATAGCGTTACGGTTTTGAAATTTTAGTTTAAAAGCCTGGTTATAGTGTTTTAGCAATCGAGAAAAACTGTAAACACAATTAAACAAAAATATTTTTTGTAGCTTAGTTAAAATATGGCTTTTTGGACTGAGGATGAAGTTTTTGGACTTCTGGAAGCTGCATTACGTGAACATTTAACTTTTTACATCTCAGCAGATCAAAGGGCGTTTGCCTTTATTTTCAAATCCAAAGTTTGTTATCCTGAAAAACGTTCTCAAACCATTTAATAATGAGCTTGTACAGGGAACTGCTTTTATAAAGTCAACTTTGGAGAGATGATAGAAGCACTCACATTTGTCTTCATATTCCTCTGTACTTGTGGCTCTCGTGGAGCTCTTGTGGCACTATATCTAGGTTTAATTATGCCTGCTTGTTTTGACCTCTGACAGCCTATTTCAACCTGTCTGTGTCGCTGCACATAATAACTATTGCATTTACATAAAACCATGAATATTTAACACACACTTAGAGGTAGATGTCACATCTCAATTTTCCATTACAATACTTGTCAGTTTGCTATGACATCACACAAGTTGGTTTGTTTAATATAGAGAAAGATGGATTCCTCAAGTAAGTTCTGTATTCCTTTGCATGAAGAAGTAGTTTACATAAGAAAAGAGCGTTTGGTGACCAGTACAATTCCTGACATTTTGTTTTTCATGGAAGAAGGCCATACAGGTTTCGAATAACATGAGGATAAGACACTTTTTTTGGGGTGAACTATTTGAGCTGAAAGACTTTAATGTTCTAATGTGTTTTTTCTTTCTTTCTTTTTTGCAGACAAGTTTAATGTGTATGTCACGTTGAAGGTCCAGAATGTTAAAAGCACAACCATCACGGTGCGAGGAGACCAGCCCTGCTGGGAACAGGACTTTATGTTGTGAGTATTCCTGTTATTGTCTTGTGTTTCCATGCTTTTGGAAATGTCTGTACCACTGTTACATTCAAATTTGTGCCTAATGAAAGGGTCACGATTAACTGAAGGACTTTAAAAACACTCAAACTACTTTGCTGTGGAAAATGGACGATTGTTTATGAGCACATAAAACTAGAAGTGCAGATATGTTCTTCGAAATGGAAAACAATTTAATATTTTTAAAGAACTGTCTGTTAGTACGTTGTATTTTAGAAGAGTTATAGCTGTTATGTTCGATATATCTTCACATAGGGTTTTTTTCTTGTTCCTGCTTTGAATTACACACTTAAGTTTGTCCTACCTTCTCTTACCTTTGACCCTCTTGTGTTGCAATGACAAATGTTAAATAGCTTTTTGATGGCCTCTCGGGAGGATTTGTGCGTCCCAGAAATTGTCCCTGATTTCCGGATTGTTCCAGAGAGAATTTTGGCAATTCTTCAGGAAGAATTCTGAGAATCAGCTGCAGTTACAGTGATTACCAGAAAGAGAGGGAGCACAAAAACACAAGGACTGACATTTCAAGTTTTTTATTCTTCTGTTCTTCAAAAATCATGTTTCTTCGTTCTTCACCACACATTGATCTTGAGTGATAATGATGAGAGAATGGTTCATTTCAGTCTGATGCTCATACGAAGTTCTTGAAGCCTGAAGCTCTTGCATACCTTTTTGAAGATTAAAAGACTCGATCCCCATTTTATTGTGCTTGAAAATAGTGCAGAAATAAAGTGATTTCATATGTTTTAAAGGGTCATATAATGCCAATTTTCCACAAGCTGATAAGACTCTTAATGAAAAGTCTGTAATCTAGTTTGTTTAAAATTTCTCAATGGTAGTGTAAAAAAACACCCATTTTACCCTGTCAGAAACAGTGTTTTTCAAAACACTCTGTTCTGTGAACTTCCCCTTTAAATCTTCACGAGCTCTGCTGACCCTGCCCCTCTTTTCCGAGGCGCTCTCAGAGGATGTTTATTTAGCTGTACTCATAGTAAAACTTGCTAATTAGCACATTATTAGGAAAGAGGATTTGCAAAGATTCATTAAAAGACATTATACTGACTGCTTCGGTAGGTGAGGCTGGATTATGAATGATTCGTGTGAACATAAACGCATTTAGGTAGGTCAAGGGTGCGTTCCCTTCAGAACCAAATGTAAGTTAACGTTAATCCTCTGCGTCTTCAGCCAATCAGATGATGGGAGTAAATGGCTACTGCTATGTTCATTTATTACATTCAACAACAAAACACCTCAGTCACTTAGAAGGCATGCTTGTCTCTGCGTCTCGGACTAATGACGGCTCACTCAGGGCGGGTCTGAGGTAAGACACCAGTCCAGTATGTGTGAAACGCTGCTGTCAATCAACAGTCGGGAGGGTGTGACATCACACGGTCAGAAACAGCTCGATTTTCGAAAGGGGAAAACATTTTAGGAGATTACAAAAAAAACACTGGGTGGATTTTTATCATTATAGGGTGGTTGCGTACACAAACTGTCAACACACACAAACTTGTTGAATTATATGACACCTTTAAAGACTTGAATAAATAATATGTGAAATTGTCAGTAGTTAGATTATGTTTACTGTTGTTAAATTATGAGGTGTTGTATGTATTTTATATATACATTAATATAGGGTCCGTAAGAATTTCTTTTTTTTTTTTCAGCACAGATGCAGTGAATTGATCAAATGTGACAGTAAGGATAGTTGTAACATCAAACACAACGTTTATGTTTTAAAAGATTGACATTTTAAATAAAGAAAGTCATTTTATATGTTTTAAAGACAACTTGATGGAGTAATATGTGAAACTGTGTACTTTTGAGCGTACTATTCATTAAAGAGTCTTCAGTTTCCGCAACATTTTTTAGCAGCACAACTGTTTTCCAACTGTTTGCTAATAAGAAATGTTAGCATATTAGAATAATTTCTGAAGGATCATGTGACTGGACACTAGTATTGGCTGCTGGAAAGACCATCTCAGGTATACATTTGAAAATACATTAAAAGTTATTTTAAATTAATAATATTTGTACAAACAGCACAATAACCAGAGGTGTAGTTTATCACATTAACTGTGAACATGTTCCACTAACCTTTGACACCCAGAAACTGTCTAAACAATATCGGCCACTCTGTCTGGTTACATCAGTCAGAAAGCCTGAAATCCAAAGCAATGTGCCTTTTACCGCTTTCAGAAAGTGTTGTATAATTATAGGGATAGTGTGTTAGGATTCTAGGCCAGTGGCTCAGCTTTGTGTGCGTGTTCTATTCAGACGGAGATCCTCTGTGCCTGGATTATTGTCCTGCTGCTCAGCGCTCACGAATGATCGGCAGGTTAAAGTCCACACACACATAACACACTTTCCCTGAGGGATTGAAACAGCATTGTTTGTAGAGGATAGAAGGATGAAGTGAATGTATTCAAGAAAGAGAGACGTATTGATAGATAAGCTAGGAGGAGGTTTCAGAGGAGTAAATGTGAAAGGCCCATTAGTGTGACACATTATGCAGAAAACTGTCACACTATCTTATTTAGAGCGGACGCAATATTCCCAGCTGTCATTTCTGTGTTTGTGGCTAGTCTGTGCTGTTCAGCCATGAGTAGATGGCCAGTTTAAATATGCTCCCCAGATATGACAGGCAAAATGAATTTATCATCTGTCCAGGGAGAGGGGCGTCTCCAATAATAGATTAGGTTACAAGTGTTTATCCAGGTTGAATAATCACAAACAAATGCATAGTTAAGTTTGCCAATAAAGAGTCTGCTATAAAAGACACTTTTCCAAATCTACTTTCACATTTATTGCAGTGGTTACATGTGTATTTAACATTTTAATTTAATTTTAAATTGAATTTTATTTTGTGACTGTCACTTATTATTTTTTTGGTTCAGTTTTGGAGCCAATAAAATCGTGGCGTCTATATTAGTATCACATTTACTTAATCATGAATTGGGTATTAAATTGAAATATTAAAATCAAATATCATCATTTAAATGTGTCTTTCAAAATGACATAATTGTATATATTTGTTAATTATTTCAGCAAAGAGCAGTGTCACTTTTTATTCGGGTTGCTGCACAGGGAAGAAAAGGTTTTCAAGTTTGTTTTTGATTTGAGGTGTTGTTAGGCCTCAGGTCATAAGAGTATAATAAATCAGTCGATATGGACTAAAATCTGCCCTGTCTTAAGAGGCTTACGTGCTCAAAATAGAGGCTTTGGTGTGACAGCTATTCTATACAGATCACAGCTGAAATGTTAGTATTTTGTCTGTGATTCTTCTTACGTGGGAATTTTTTTTTTTTAATATTTACTAGCAACATGTATGCTTAGGCCAAAAGATGATTGAACAGCAAAATTAACATTTTTGGTTTAAAATACAAATGGTTACAGTCGTGAACATTATGTGAATAGGAAGTGTTTGCGTCACTGTCAGGACAAATTCTGGTCTTGTGACACGGTACAATACCATCTGATTATGTAATGTGAAGATTAGGATTACTAACAGCTGGATTATTGTAGATAATGATGGACAACAATATAATGGATACATTTTTCATTACATCTGTTATTTACATCAGCTTTAAAAAGACAGGTTGAATTATTGAACAGTAATGCACCCCCTGTATGAAAGAGAGAGCTGTGTTGCAGTATTATGTTTGTTGTTATATTTGAACATGTTTTACATGTTTTATTTTCTGTAAGATTGAATTGAATGAAATGATATAAAAAGTAATGCGGTCAAGACCTGGAATCAGTAGAAAGCTTGTGTGTTAGTAGAGTAAGTGTACATTGTCAGGTGTGTGTGTGAGAGAGAGCGTTGGGGATAAAGAGGATGAGTGTTAAGCATTTATCTGCTCTTTGAGGGGTTAAACTGCGCCACGTGCTGACCTCACATGGCAGGGATCAGACTAGCAAACATACAAGACAAACTGATAGCAATAGACATAAAATGAGAGCGAGAGATTTGTTGAGGTACTCTCTCGAATTACAAGTGTTTAATCTTGTACAGAGGAATAATTTTTCCTGTGGTGACAGCTGAATTTCCAGCAGCATTACTCCAGTCTTCTGTCTCACATGATCCTTCAGGAATCATTCTAATATGCTGACCTGAAGGTAATAAATACTTCTTTTAATTATATTAATATTGAATATTCCTTAAAGTGCCCCTATTATGGATTTTTGAAATTGACAAGTGAATGAAAACATTCTGGAAAGTTTTAAATCTGAAAGGGAACCCTGTATTAAGTTATTGTCTCTCAAAAGACAAAAGATTTACTAAAACGAGTCGTTTTTAAAATGAGTCTCAAGCCGTTTCATGTTGACATCAACATGAAACATAAGCATATTGCCACCTACTTTTTGGTCTTTTTGCATTGGTCTGAATGAAAATGCAAATTCATTCTTTGCCACCAGGTACCGCTTTTGTAGCGTTAAAAACTCGCAAACACAATTTTTTTCATTGAGAACAATCTTTGAACAAATAAGATAAAAACAAACGCATGTAAGAAAACAGAAGTGTTTTTTCACCTTGCATGCATGTCAAACTGTTGTTTGGGACTCCAAAAACCAAAATATGAACCTTTCATAACCCATCATAGGGGCACTTTAATGTCTTCAAGGGCTTACTGGGCTAGTCTTAAAAGGGTAGATTCATGAACACTACTCTGACCTACTTAACTGCTGTAGATTTCTTTGGGTAACACAGTGTTTTCTAAATCAAGAATGTAATGGAATGGTTGTGCTAATGGTTTACTGCCAGCTTCAAGCTCTTTAGAAACCACTAAGAATCACTAAGGAAGAAACGAGAGACAATTATGAGTTGTTCAGAGAAATTAAAATATTTAGAGGTAGCAGGACACTTGACAGCCTCAATGTTCTGATAGTAGTGTTCGGAGAGACCTATAATTAATTCCCCCTCCTCTTCTCCCGCCTCTTAATATAATTACTGTGTCTTTATATTGAATATGATTGTGAAGAATTAGCCTGGTTTGTGCAAGGAAATTTTGCTCGGGTAGTTTAGATTGCATGAGCTTGACATTTATTATCATGAATATTAAGAGATGTTCAGGCAAAGTTTAATGCGAAGAAACTGATAACACTAAAGCAGGGTCCAAAATGGAGACTCTTTGAGTTAGTTGAATTATTTCACCCCTAAATAATGTAAATTGCTGCCCTCAATTTTAAAAATTTTGAAGAAATAATCTGAAAATTTGTAAAGTGAGTAGTGGGGGTTAGATGGTGCTTTTGACCCCATCAGCCCTATCACTCACTTTACAATTTTTTTTTAATTAAAAAAAACAAAACAAAAATGTAATTTTAAAAAAGACTTACACAGGTTTGGAATGGCATAAGGAGGTGTATATAATGCAAACATTCTCATTTTTGGTTTGAACTATACTTTTAATTTTGTTATAAGCAACATGAACAAATAAAGTAATATGCAAATTGAAGCCGATATGAAATCATGTATGAATGTATGTATGTGCATGGGGGATGATCTCCTAAATCAAACATCAGCCAGCTCAAAACTACATAATTCCATTCCAAAAAGGTCCATTAATAATTCAAAATTCAATTTTTATGATCTGTACAAAATATTTATGCCCATTTCCTCAATTCACCCACCATTGGTAAGGCTATTTTTAGGCTCTCCCCTAAAGGACGCTGATGAAGTGTCTCGAACTCACAGAGAGGTGTGGATGAATTGGGAGATTTCAGAATTGCTGCATTTCTTCATCATAGTTGTTGATGGTCTGATCTCTATTTCTGTATCTCTATTTGTGGTCTAAGTGAGATTAATCGTCTGGACCTGGGTCTGGTTGTGGAGGTGTGGAATAAAGGACTCATCTGGGACACCTTGATAGGAACAGCATGGATCCCACTCAACACCATCTGCCAATCAGATGAGGTAAGTGAGTATCACCAGCCTATCAGACTGAAGAGAAATACGCCCTCGACAGTCACACATCTCAGCTGTCGATCCAGCGAGGCATGAAAGTGCCACTCCCACCTTGTTTCACACAAGACGTTAAGACCATCTGAGTCATGCCCGGAGCTGAGGTGCGTGGGGAATGCAGTGCAAATGATGAGAATGACGAAAACCTTTGCTTCCAGCTGGACACTTCTGGAATAACCCCGTGATGTCCGTCAAAGGTGGTCAATTAAAGGAATAGTTCACCCCCAAATGAAAGTTTTCTGAAACTTTACTTATTCTACAGGCCATCCAAGATCTAGATGAGTTTGTTTCTTCATCACAGCAGATTTGAAGAAATTTAGCATTACGTCCTTAGCCACAGGATCCTTTGTAGCAAATGGGTGCCGTCAGAATGAGAGTCCAAACAGCTGATAAAAACATCACAATGCAGCACAGATGTTTTTAACTTCAAGCCGTTGCTTTTGGCTAAAATTTCAAAAAACTATTACGCTTTCTTTGGTTAAAAAGTTGTATCATTTGAATTAGGAGAGAAAAATGTGCAAGTCAAGTACCGATAGCAGTTCAAAACACTGATGTGTGAGAGTCAGTGGATTTTGATGTGAGAGGACAAGGGATTTTCATTGGAGAAAGTGTTGTTATGGGTAATGACCACTCAAATTTAGTTGAATTGGTTAATGTGGCACTAATAAACTAATTAGTGAGTGAATTCATTTTATAAATTGACTGTGAAACAGATACAGTCCAAGTCCCCCTGTTGAAAAGACCCTCATAAGATCCCTCCTAGAGACCTCCTGCCCCAAAAAACATTTTTGACCCTGGACCAAAAAAAAAGTCATAAGTTGCACAGGTATATTTGTAGTAGCAGTTGGAAAAATACATTGTTTCTTTTATGCCAAAAATCATTGTTAAAGTAAAGACCATGTTGCATGAAGAAACTTAATTAAAATTAACATTAATTAACATTATTTGCATTAAAACTTGATTAGTAATATACATTGCTAAGAACTTCATTTGGACAATCTCAATATTTAAATGTTTGTGCACCCTCTGGATGCAGATTTTCAAATAGTTGTATCTCTGCTAAATACAGTCATATTCTAAAAACATACATCAGTGGAAAGTTTATTTATTCAGCTTTCAGATGATGTATAAATCTCAGTTTCAAAAAATTCACCCTTATTACTGGTTTTGTGCTCTAGGGTCACATGTGTGTGTTGTATTTGCTGCAGACCTTCATGCTCTCTCTCTGTACACTGCATGGTTGGGATGACGTCTTACAGGTCTCTCTTGTCTTTCTTTCTTTAGGAGGGGCCTGGAGAATGGACTTCACTGGATTCTGAGGTTCTGATGAAGGAAGATGAGATATATGGCACTAAAAACCCCACTCCTCACCAAGTGCTGCTGGACACACGCTTTGAGCTCCCTTTTGGTAGTCCACATTTAATAGAATAGAATATGCCTTTTTATTATTTTTAGATTTACCTCTTAGAACAGATTCTGAGCAGTCCCTTCAACTGCCACATATACAGTGGCCACGAAACTTAATTCATGCATTTTTAAGTGACTTAAGTACTTTTTAGGGCCACTGTATGATATAAAAAAATCTAAATGAATCGGGAGAATCAAGGAGATGTAAATGGAGGACATCTAAGGAAAAAAGAGAGGAAGCAAAGAGTGCTGATGTATTTGTGATGTTGCTGCAGTAACCTCTGTGTCTCATGCCATATTAAACACTGTGAATACAGAATTGAGTGCTGTGTGGCCAGAAAAACTGGAAGGGAGGAGCGAGAGATGCATTGGCACAGTGGAAGCTGGAGTTTTATCTAAAGATATCTATAGACTTTCTTTTCCCCTTATTTCTGTATTATTTGTTTGCTTGTGCAGATATCCCTGACGACGAGGCCCAGTACTGGACTAAAAAGCTGGAGCGCATCAACTCTATGAGGATACATGATGAGGTACAGACTGTGTGTGTTTAGACGGAGTAGAGATGTGTGAAAATGTACAGTAGAATTAACATGCTAATTTGACAGGACTGGACAAGAGTTACCACTATTCAGATAAAAAAAAAAAGGATTATGGTGAATTTCATATTTCAAAAAAATCCAATATATTTTTTGTATTTGAGAAATTGTTTGTTTTGTTTTTTTTACACCTCATAAATGGAAGCCTGTATTGTTTTTTGGGTTCACTGTCAGCTATTGCCACAAAAAAATCTCAGAACCTTCTTATGTAGCACATGGTTGTGTGTATGTGTGTATATGTATGTATGTGTTGTATGTATATTTGGAACAAGTATATGGTATTTTGCTCTCATCAATATTACATTGGTACTCAGAAAAAAGGAATTCTGCAGTTTAGTAAAAAAAAAGAAAAAAGATCTTCTACTGCCTCCTGCTGTGAGCGTTGAGTTATTGCAAGGGCCTTATAGTTCTTCTGCAAAAAGGCCAGAGAGAAGATTAGTGCACATGAACATCACTTCTGATTAGTTATGTATAATTCCTAGCTGACATGGTGTATTGTTATTTAAGCCGGTGTAATTAATTAAAGTAAAGTAAATAAATGTGTAAACCTTTATTTTAGCCTTTTGAGTCACCTCATTTATGAAAGTACACAGGTTTTGTTAGCTGATGGCTTTTGACCTTTTTGTTAATTTGCCTTCTATCTTTTATTTATTGTTTATAGTATTCACTGCAAGATGAAGCACAGAGAAGACAGCTGCCCCCAGTGCCCTCCCAGTGTTGTAAGTATTCTGTTTTCAGCCTTTACCTTGGGGAAAAAATGAAATGATGTGATTATGTGATATAGTCCCCTGTGAGCCAGTAGATGGCAGTAGTTTATAGCTGTTGTAATGCATTTAGCCCTGATGATTATGGCATTCGACTTATATGTTCTGTTTCTTGTATCAATATTGCAAGTGTTAAGATGTACTTTTGCTTAAAAGGATAGTACACTCAACAAATAAAGATTCTGTCATCATTTACCATGTGATGTTAACTTAAACTTTTATTACTTTCTTTTTTTGCTTGGAATATAAAATACAGCATTAGACGGTGAATACTGGCTAGTCTAATGTTCTTGGCATTTACTTTCTTGTTCATTCTACTTTCTTGACATCTCTAATATTTACTTTCTTGTTCCATGGAAATGGATGTCATACAGATTTGTAAAAACATGAATGTTGAATACTGAATATTCATTCAGCCGTAAAGTAATTTACTGACATATTGATATCGTTTTGTAACAAAAAATACAGAAGAAGGTTTATGATATCAAATAAGAAAGCGATTTGAGTCAAACTCTCTGTGGGTTATGCAGTAATATATTGCATCAGTAACACTTAGTTAAATTCAGTGTATTAAACTAACAAAGGTACTGCTCGTTGTCAGTGTTAAAGCGTTTATGATTCTTTCTTAAAGGAAAATTGGATGCCCATTTTCCACAAGTTGTTATGATTCCTTAGGGTCTTTGTGAAATATCTGCAAAATACTTAAAATTCCTCAATGGTTCATTTTTACATCCAACTACAAAACATCTGCATTCCTTATGAGACATCGTTTTTGCTACAGCTGCTTGAGTGCAGAGAAATTGAGGGACAAGGTACAACTGTGGGGGGCAGAAGTATGCTGCTAAGACACATTTATGCGAAATACCACGTAAAAGTGAATTTTGCATCCAATGTCCTCTTTAACATTTGTTAGTACAACTGTTCAATCTTCGCTCATGTTAGCTCAGAGCCATTAAATATTAACAAATACCGTTTTTGGTTTTAATAATGTATTAGTCAATTATGAAATGAACATTGAGATTAATAAATGCTTTAGACTTATGTTTCATTATTAGTTCTTGCTCACAAATATAGGTATTTAATGTTATCAAATGGAGCCTTATTGTAAAGCGTTATCAATATATATCTATCTTCTGCTGTTTAATTTTCTCCACACAACTAGGCAATTGGACATACTTTGGATGGAATGATCAGCAGAGTATGTACTTCATGTGTGTTGTAACTAATCATTTCACTTCCTTTCTTCTTTCTTCCTATTACCATTTATTATTTACAGAGAGAATAAATAAGGTTCATTTGGAGGCTCTTGCAATGGAAAATTTTATTTACATTACACAAATTCACAAACAGATTCTGAGAGTAATTAAGCAAATTGGAAAATAGGATTTATTAGTAATACATCAGAATGTAAGACACCAAGTTGTCTAATATGCGCTACCAGTCTCATGTGTTTGGACATATTAGACTGAATCATACTACACTTTTCACTTTATTCACCTCCATTCATATACATGCAAATGTGGGAGAGTGGAAATGCAAGCTCATGCGAAGAAGTTATGACTAACAGCAGATCAAAATGTCAAGGCTTGACCTTGTAGCTGAATTAAAACGACAGAAATGTAAAACTGCAGTATTACAGGAAAGGGAAGTAGATTGTATGGTTTTACATTTTTGATTCATTATTATTTATCAAATTTATTATGTGCTGAATTTAAGTTTTTTTTTGAAAGACGTCAAAACTGTTGTGTCTGAGGAATTTTTTTTATGCTCAAGTTTAGTCTGACCGCAGCTTTAAATCTTTCAATAATACTTATACTCTTAGAATTAATTCTAACTGTGCCATATGGTTTTCATATCAAAACTAACTTTTATTTTATTAATTTTATGTTCATTGGTAACTTTTATATTATTATAAAATTTATAAAAAATATAAAATTTTGTGTGTCCAAGCTGATGACTAGTAGTGTACATAAAACAAGATGAGGTTTAGTACATATGCAAATTGAAATTTTCCACTATTCTCCCTTATTTTCCATTTTGGTTATACATCATTCCTTCATTATGCATATATTTGTGCTTTATGAATTCATTTGTTGTGCATGTGATTTGTATTTAGAAATGTGAAATTGATGATAAACATCTCCATTAAGTTTTTTGTCAACAAAAGTTTATCTTAAATCTTAGAGAGATGCCGTCACCTTTATAATTTACTTTTTATGCTGTGTTGGGACAGAACCTTTTAAAAGTAAAAATAAATTATGTTTGGTTTAATATGACATTTTCTGAAAAAATACATTTTGTTTAAAATAATTTATGCTGGAGTATAGCATGTACCATCACTGCCTTAGCGTGGTAGTTGGAGTCTCTGCATTCGTTCAATTTAATTCATTTAAAGTTTTAGGTAAAGTCCTCCCAGACCACACTTTACTCACTTCTGGATTTCATTGTGCTGTAGCTTTTGATGACCATGACAGTGCTGTGGATGACAGGGACAGTGATTACCGCAGTGAGACGAACAGCAGGCCTCCACGATACCACACCACAGCTCAACCCAATTCATCAGTACATCAGTACCCTATCGGCCGAAGATTAGAGAATCAGGTGTTGTCAAAAGAGTCCAGAACAGACTCTATCCAGAGCTATGACTTGGATTATAGAGAAGAAAAGGAACAGAGGTATGTTTAAACACTTTATATGTGTACAGCTTGGCATACATTATTTTGAAATGTAGCAGTACTCACTCACTAACTAAAAAGCCTTAAAAAAAAAGTTATCTAAAATATTACATTTATTTGAGGCAACCCCAAATACTTATTTTCAGTGTCTTGTCTTTCTGCACAAACTTGTGTTCTTGTTTAAAGTTTACAATAAAAACAAGGGCAGTGTGCAAAAATCTGGCAGTGCATGAAGACAAAATGCATATATTCAGGATAGGATCTATGAATAATATCTAATATACAACATACAACAAGAATTACAACTATTAAGAAAGTATTTTTGCAATCAATTAAGCTCCAAAAATTTTCTGTTTTAGTTGTTTCATACATTCTCATTTTTCTGTCTTTCTTTATTTTTATCCATCTATATGTTTTGATTTAAGATTTTGTTAATTTCTCTTCCTTTTCGTTCTTCTCCTCATCCATGCTTTTGGCACTTTCACGTTGTGCACACCAGATTTTCAAGCGGTACAGATGATGTCAGAATGGTTCCAGTGGACTCAGGTATGGGGGTTGAAGACTGGGAGACCAAATACAAAATTAATGACAACATACTGGATGATTACCTGGAACCAGAGCAGAAAACCTGGGATGATGATGATGACACCAAGAGTGAAATTTATAGAATCGCGAGCAGCCCGGGTGACTCCAAAGGGAGTCAGTTTTACCAGACAGCAGAGTGTGATGCAGTGTCCCCAGATGAGGCTGAGGAGTATGACACATTAGAAAATCCCATCACGAGAGCAGCAACGAGCAGCGGTGAGGTCCGTTTGGTGTATAAGGAAGCTAGCAACTTCGAAGACGAAATTTCCCCTCCTGAGGTTTCCATCATTCCTTCAATAAGGCAACTTCGCCATACAAACCAACCAACGTATACAGAGGGGCTGTTGTACAAAACCAGGATGTGGGCCAAGACTTCTTTTGAAGACACCCTTGAGAACTACACAATTTATTGTGAGGAAGAGGAAGCCAGGATGAGAGCAAGAAGTGAATATGGGTCTGCAGGATCTGATGAAATGCAGTTCTCTCTTGGGTCTGAAGAAGAGCTAGATGATATGGCGTTTGTAGAAGAGGATGCACAATATGAATATGACAGTTACTACAGTAATGCAAGAAATATTTCCTCTTATGATGAATGGTCACAAGGCTATTATGAACAACAGAGCAATAAGGGGAATAAGTGCGCAAGAAGCCCAGATGAAATAGGGTCCCCTGTGCAGAAGCCAGATAAGGAGTATCATGATACAATGGACGAACTTCAGAACTTAGTTGACTCTGTGTCAGAATACCTGGCTGGAAGAGAGGAGGAAATTAGTAAATATGAACTGATGCAAAAATCTGCCACTAAAACAGAAACAGAGAATGAAGAAAAGAAAACTGAGGATAAACCAGCTGAGATGAAAGAGGAAAATGCTGTGGAACAAGGTCTTGCAGGTGTTAAAAATGCCATGAGCTCTTTGTTTAGCTCAATCACAAATGCTAAACCAGCAGCTGAAAATACAGAATCAACAGAAAGTGCAACAAAAACTCCATCTCCAGTTCCTCCCCAGCCAGAGTCTGGTATTTCAAAACTGTTCTCGTTTATACCTAAATCAACTAGTAGTCCAACTCCTGTCGCTGTTGTACCACCTGCTAATCAGGAAACTAGTGCAGACAAGAAGTTCTCTTTGCAGTCGCTCTTGCCATTTCAGTCCCCAGAGGTTAGTCGACCTGCTAGTGCCACATCAGAGACCGCTGCTACAAACATTGCTGATTCAAGTGGCTCTCAAACTCAGGACTCCACTCCAAGTCAGACACAAACAGTGGTTGATTCAGTGCTAGGAAGATTGAGCCCTTTCAGGCTTTTTGGAGACAAATCTAGTGCTGAAACTGCTCCACAACCAAATACAACTCAGGAAAACACTGAGTCTAAAGAAGCATCAATAGAGAAATCCAAAAGTTTGTCTTTAGAGGGATCTGGGACTCAACCTGAGCACCAGTCCTCATGTGGCGGATCAATAAGTGGCTCAGTAGAGCTCTTACCTGAAACAGAATCATCTGGAGAATTACCCGATTCCATGCCGAGAGGGGCTACTCCCAAGGTAGCAGAGAGTAAAACTGAAGCAAAGCCTGCCAGTCAAACATCCACAGAAGACACTGGATTCTTTAGCCCCTTTAAGAAGTCATTGAACTCACTCATATCAAACAATACCCCTATCGATAAGCCAGCTGAGGTTCCCTCAGTGTTTTCTATTTTTAAGCCAGCCGAGGCTCCAAAATCTGAGGATGTATCTGGTTCATTTGGCAATAAATTAAAACTCCCTTTCTTTTCCTCAGATGCACCAGTCAATACTCAGGAACCTAAACAAGACGGCGGCATGCTGTCTGGATTTCTAAAACTGACAACAGGGGAAGATCCCAATACATCTAGACCTGGTGGACTCCAGGGTGGTGTTAAATCACCAATGTCCAGTCGTTCTGCACTTCTTGAAAGTGTTTCCAAAGGAAATGCAGATACTGGCTGGTTCTCCAATCTGTTCAAAGCAAGTTCAGCTGAACCACCAAAGCCACAGACTGGAACACCAGCCTTATCAAAGCCAACAGCAACTACACAAAACATTCCCACTGTTGTTGTGAATCCTGAAAAAACAGCCAATGTTGAAGAAGCTTCCACAGATATAGTTGCAGAAGAAGATGCTGCAACAAAATGTCATAATGAGTGCATGTCTATTGAAAATCAAAGTGAGATTAAAATAGATACACTGGATACCGACCAAACTGACAGAAATGAAAATGCATCTGAACTTCAAGATAGATTAAATGCCAAGCCAGATGAGCAATGCCATTCAAAGACTCAAGGGCATCCAAAGGCACAAAATGATACACAGGCACAACCTCCGTCTCAAGGCTTGCTATCCAGTCTTTTATCTGGCAACAGCAAGCCCCCAGGAGGCTCTGGTGCAGCTCCACAGGGTGGATTATTCTCAGGGTTACTTTCCACTGTTACTGGCTCCCAAACCCCGACCCAGGTTCAACCAGGGGCTGCATCTGCTCAGTCAGGAGGGCTGTTTTCTGGAATATTGAAAATGGCTGCCCCTGAAAGTTTAACCACAAGCCAATCAACCAGCCCACAACAGCAACCGTCCTCCAATGAGGAATCACGTGCAACTGCTCAAAGCCACAGCCAGCCACAGCAGAGCACTGGAATTTTCTCTGGGTTATTGAAATTGGCCAGTGATACAGTTTCAAGCCCCCAAACAACACCTGCCCAGTCAGCACCAAATCTTGAAAATCAAAATGCCCTAAAGCAAGGATCATTGGATGGTGCACCTAATGAACCCTCTCAAGGAGCTTCACCTCAGCCTCAGTCAGGAGGCTTCTTATCTGGACTTTTAAAGTTGGCTGCCCCTGAGACTGTCCCTGCACCTGGAGAGGTATCCCAGCCTCAGCAACCGCAAGCATCACAACAGAACAGTAATCAACAGCCAAGTCAACAACAATCAGACACAAAGAGTCAACCACAGCCCTCTCAGCCTCCCCCTATTGAACCACCTCCAAGTCAAACAGGAGGACTTTTTGGAGGACTCCTAAAACTAACGGAGAGTGCTCTGGCAGGGTCACAACAGCCAAGTGGTTCTGGCAGTCAGCCTTATCAACAGCAATCCAGTAAACCAAACGCTCAACCACCACCTGCTACAGCAAGTGGAATGTTTTCGGGATTTTTGAACAAGCTAACAGCCCCAGAGAGTATCCCTCAACAGTCACATCCTGGAAATATTAGCCTGACCTCACAACAGGGCCCTAAACCCCCGGAACAACCACCACCTTCACAGACAGGTGGCTTTCTGTCTGGCCTGTTTGGTATGAGTGGATCAGATGTAAATAATGCCAAAGACCCAGCTCCCCAGAATGTTCCACAGCAGGAGGCCCCTTGTTCTGGTCAACCTAATGCACAGCAAAGTAACAGACAAAACTTGCGAAGACAAAACCAAGTTCCACCTCAGCCGGTACCTCAAAGTGGACCAGGTGGAATGTTCTCTGGGTTGCTTAATAAGATTGCAGACACTGCCACTGCGCCACCCCAGTCACAAACCACACAGCAAACCAGTAGATCTGGTCCAAATGAAAGTGCCCCCCAGCAATCTTCTAGCCAACAGGGTGGGTTCTTTTCTGGGCTTTTTTCAACCAATCAGACACCAGTACAATCACAACAAGGACCTCCTGGATCCAGTCAACAGCTGCAGGGAAACAGGCAGCCTTTACAAAGACAGAATCCGATTCCATCTCATACACCATCAACCCCTGAACCATCACAAGGAGGTCTGCTTTCAGGCCTTTTCAACAAACTTGCATCAGTAGATACTCCAGCTCAGTCATCAGTGTCTGGAGTTCAGCATAACCAACAAACAGGTAGGCCAGATGCATCAGGACAGAGTCAAACATCTACCCAACAGCCACCCCCTTCAAACCAGTCGGGTGGACTTCTTTCTGGTCTTTTGAAGACGGGTTCAGAAGCTACAGCCCCAAAATCACCTTCTGCAGGACAGCAGCCACATCCTGCCTCTGGAAGCCAGATGCAAGGTCCACAACGTCAAGGTCAGACTGTGTCACAAGGAGCAACACAACAGCAAGGTCAGTCTGGTAGTCTGTTTTCTAACATTTTCAAAATGGCCACCTCGGATGAATCTGTGCAACAACACTCCCAGTCAAGCAATCAGCAAGCAAATGCATCTGTTCAAAGTGCCAACAATCAGCAAAATGAGTCTAGTGGCATCATCTCTGGATTTCTGAACAAACTTACTACAACAGCTGAGATAACAATAGCAAAGAGTGAAGCTTCCCCTAATGAGAAACCAAAACAGCAGCAACAAGACCGTTCTGGAATTAAACCTAGTCAAGGACGTCCACAGATTCAGAGAGCCAAACCAGTTGAACTTATGTCCTCTGAAGATGGAGGTGCAGAAAAAGATCAAAAAGTTTCATCACAAAAAGGCTTTTTGTCTGGACTATTTAGCAATGCCTCAGAGGAAGACACTTCATCTAAACTTCCTTCTCAAATCAAAGAAACGGCAAAAAGTAGTTCTAATAGTGGTGCAGGTGTGCTTTCTGGAATTTTTAAATCTGGAGTTAATGAAAACGACACTTCAGCAAAGGACTCAGAGAAGAGCTTCCTTGATCAACTAATGCCTAAGCAGAGTAAAGACGAGTCTACTACTCCAGTTACCAGCAGCACTGGTTCAGAGTCTAACAATTCAGTGAGTGAAGCTTCTCAAAAACCTGCTAACCTGCATCCTTCAGTAAAGTCCACCCAACAGTATATGGAGGAGATCCATAGACTCTTATATGGCACGTCTATTAATTATGGCTACCAAGATCTACTCTATACATTTGCTATGCATGGTGTGATTCCCCCAGAACTGTATGAACATCAGTGTCTCATAGAAGCTCTTCTTTGGCAGCAACTGAATGATTATGCTCTTTTGGAGACATTAGCAACACAAGTTCCAGACTGTTATTCTGCAAGTCAAATGGAAATGCCATTACCCTCTGAAACTGTCGTAGAGACACCTGAATGGTGGAACTTGAAAAATATGGATCCTAGTCAATTCCATATACCTTCACATCCTTGGCAGAATAATGTCAACCTGCCATTTCAAAATAGTCTTCCACTAGCAAATGGAGATGATATTATTGTGTTTGACATGAGTAGCACAAACAAGAAACCCTGGGAAGGCTGTGAAAATTTAAATGGCTTTAGTGATAAAAGAACCAAAAAGACTTGGATGGAGAAAACCACTGCCATAAACCTCTCAAATGATGTACCAGCAAAACATTTTTTGTGCCAGTCAATGCCAGACTTCAGTAAAAATGCCTCAAAAATGACCCCAAAATTTGACTCAAGATTCTTCAGACGACTCACCGAAAAAAAGGGGCCATTGGATTTGACTTCAGGTGCGGTCAACCTCAGTAGCGCTGTAACTGCCAGAGAAGATATAGAGGATGACATGTTTTTTGAAGATTCTGAGTGGTACCAGCAGTGGTTGTCCTTGTTGGAGCAGGGAATGTGGTGGCCGGCTGAGGCAGGAGATTGTGGCTATTACGTTTACATGGATGAAGAATATATATACACTCTTTTGACTGATAGGGCTGGGAAGCACCTTTATGCATGTGCAACCCCAGAGGAGAGCCGTGTTTTAGCACAAATCTCTGAAAATATTTCAAGTATTCTGCATAAAAAAGACAAACCAAAGATGACACTCTGTGGTTTTAAAATACATCTATTCAATGAAGATGAAGTTCTGTGGATACCAGGAAAAAAACATTGTGACTCGCAGCTCATAAATGCTCCTGTTGATTTGTCTTCAGCCCTCCAGAAAGGAAATAGGATTATGAACATGAATTTTGAGTGGTTCTCCCAAATGTTTCACGACTCCATAAATGCACAGACAGAGCAACCTGTTGACTTCAGTGTGTACAAACTCAAAAAAGTAAAAATGGGTTCCCAAGAGCCAAGTATAATTTCTACAGAGGAGCAACTCCAAGCAGCTGACCTCTCTAGGAAAGTAAAGAACCCAGGTCATGGAGGACCATATTGGTTAAATCAGGGCATTAAAGACCTTTTTCCTGAAGTATCTGTGCACCAATTCTCTTCTCAAGTTACGTGTTCTTCATCAGTGGGCTATAGAGAACATCCCCCAACTATAAAACCTTCAGTACCTGAAATCAGGATAGGACATGTAGATGATAAGCCTGTTGACCAGAAAACTCAAAGTAGGCAAACTTTAAGCTCTATTTTTTCACAAAATGTAAACTTTGTGGAAAAGACAACTACTGCACCACAAACTGCCAAAAGCACAGCATTGGCAGGATCTACAACATCTCAGGCCACTTCTAGAAAACCTTCTGATGTACTGAATGGCAATGGAATTTCACCTACATCAACTAGGAAACTTCCTGTAACGCCAGCAAATTCAACAAAACAGGATGGAATTACACAACATAGTGCAACCATTAAACCACGAGTATTACCTACTCCACCGACCTCAGAACAAGTCACAACAAATATTTCTTCTAAACCTTCTGCTGCATCTCAGAAACACAAACTGGCAAGACAGCCATCACAGTCAACACAGTCTCCTTTATCAGAGAAAGCATTGAATTTTGATAGCTCGAAGCCTGAAGATATTCCCTTGAAGCAAAAACCTTTAACAGTGTTGTCAAATCAAAGACTATCTTTGCCACCACCACAGAATTTACTTTTTAACAAGCCTCAAATGCCAGTAGACTCTCTTCTTTGTAGTAAACCTATGGATTTCTCTGGAGCCTTGAGCAAAAAAGACAAAGCTAATAATGAGAAAACTCCTGCAGATACTGATGCTGAAAGGTCTATTCAGGGTATCATTGACTTTACCACAACAAAACTAAAAGTTAAAAAGGAGAATGAAGAGACTTCTCACATGGGTGAGACCGCTGCGGTAGATCTGACTGTTGAGTTAAATGAGGGAGTGAAAGAAATCAATGTCACATTTCCAGCTCTAGAAGTCAGAAATATCTCCATGACAATGTCTGATGTGCCTCTGGGAACTGTTTCTGCTCCGGCCTCTCCGAGAAGACCACAGTACTTTCCTCGAGACAGTGGAATTCCCATACAAAAAGACAATAAAGCACCGATATCACCAAGACAAAAACCCCAGATTGCAAGACAAGCCTCAGATCAGGTGTCCCAGGCAAGGAGTATTCAAGCAAGCCCTGACACAGCCCTGGTTGATTCACTCTTAAAGGTAGCATCAAAGTCAGCCTCAACACCAGTTAAACTTGATCTCCTCAAAGGAGGCCCAATTAAGCAAATTTCTAAACTCAGCCAAGTGCCAACTTCCATGCCTCAGGCACCATCACCTCATATAGGTCCTGAAATAAAGACATCACCAGTCTTAAGCCCAGCATTGCACACATCTGCTCAAAATAAAGAAATTGGCCTCACAAGGCAGACTTCACTTGTTAGTGAATCCATGAGAATGAGTCACATGACTGGACAGTCATATAATGGGAACACTGCTCCAGCTAATTCAGTCAAAGCAACACTGGATATGACTTTAAAGATAGCCAATAAGCATATGGAGACACTGATCACTGAGACTTCTGCAACTGAAGCAGTACCCCTTGTTAGAAGCAGACGGGCATCAGTCACAGAAATGAATACAAATTCTGTTGGTTTGCCTTTGCTTGTAGAGCCATCAGCACCAGAGGGGAATTTTAACCTCCAAAGGCATCAGTCATTACCCCAGCTCTTATGTAGCAAATCCAGACTTTTTCAGGAAGGTCCTGTTTTACAGAGCCAAAACCATATTTGCGCCAGAACTGCAGGTCCTTCTCATTATCATCAAAAAGCAACTGCTCCAGCAAATGCAATAAAACCTACATTAGATATGTCTGCTAAATCAACCACTAATTCGACTGTGGTTACTGAGGCAATTCAAAAGGAAGCACTGCCACTTGTAAGAGCGAGATCAACTTCACTCTCAGATTGCAATGAAGAGCTTGTCGGATTGCCTTTACTTATCGAGCCATCAGTGCAAGAAAAGAGTCTTATCCCCCATAGGCGTCAATCATTACCACATCTCTCCTCTAATGACTGCAAGCTTCTACAAGACCCTGTTTTACCCAGCAAAAACCATCCTTATAGCAGAACTGCAAGTCTGCCAGTGCAACTTACTCATTGTCATCGAATAGCAAGTGCTCCAGCAAATGCGATTAAAGCTACATTAGATATGTCTGCAAAATCAACAGCTAGTTCAGCTGTGGTGACTGAGGTGGTTCAAAAGGAGGCTATGCCACTAGTGAGAGCAAGATCAACATCAATCTCAGATGGCAATGAGGAGGTTGTTGGTATGTCTTTGATTGTGGACCCTCCTCCAACACAACGGAAAAATCTTTTCATGAGTTGTGAATCACAATGGAATGTTAGACAAAGTGATTCTTTACAGCATGTGGATGTGAAAACATCCCAGTTAAATCCAGCCTTAAGCCGACAAACGCCTAGTTGGCAAGCACCTTCTGCTCCAGCCAGTGCAGTTAAAACAATTTTGGATATGTCTCCAAAGCCAATTGAAAAAGTCAAAGAGGAAAAGCAAGAATTATCTCCAATGCCATTGATGAAAAGAAAAACATCTGCTGCTGTGATTGCCACAGGGACAACTGCTGGTTTGCCTTTAATTGTAACAACCTCTAATTCCGAAGAAAATCTTATATCAAAATCCTCATCTGCATCACAAGTGCAGGAAACACTGAAAGAAAAGAATAATGGTACTTTAAGCCAGCAGTCCCGTAAAGTCAGAAGCATCTCTACTAAAGAGGGCTGCTTTGTAAGCAAAGGTCCTACATTACAAATAACATGGCAATCATCTGTTTTAGGACAGCCCAACCGAATACCCACAGCACCAGCTAATACAATCAAGGACATAGTTGACATGTCTCCAAAACTCTTGTCAGATACAGCAGAGGTTTGTGGAGAAGTTATGAATGAAGCTGGTGTCCTGTCACTTGTAAAGACAAGACCAACCACTGATGCTGAAGTATTAAAAGGGCTGTCTGGTGTACCTTTACTGGTCGAACCTCCTTTGCTTCCTAAACTAGTTTGTGGGCAAGGCAAATTGCCTGACAAAATGTCATCTTTCTCTTTGAAATCAACTATAGCTGAAGGAACAAAAGGACCTTCAGCACCAGCTAACACAATTAAATCCACTATTGATATGTCTTTGGGCCGATTGCCCTCTAAGATGTCTGAGGGATTAGCAGGAGAAATGCTTCCAAATGGAGTAATGCCTCTTGTCAAAGATAAAGCAGCCATCAACAAATATTCAAGAAACGACTCAATAGGAATGCCATTAATAGTTGATTCTTTTTCATGTTCTGAGCTGGTCTCTCAAAAAACATCACCTTTTGCATCATTACTAGAGGAAAAAGGTAATCCACACCAAATGCAATTATTGAATGGATGTCATACTACAGAACCTTTGTTGCACCAACAGATCTCTACTCATCACCGAAATGGACTCTTCTCAATCTCAAAGACACAAACTGTAGAATCGCAGCCCTTCAGCAAACCGATAGACTTTTCTGTGACTGTTTTATCTACAAAGCGCAACTGCTGCTCTGTTCTGCAAAATGGACATCCTGTAGATTTTACTAGAAGTGAAGAGGAGAAATCAAGGACTGGAAGCAGACAGCCAAAAAATTGTAGAAGCACTTTTAAGACATCCTATGTTGGGGCTGTTGACCTGACTGCTGATATAATGATTGACGTAAATAGAAACAAAAGTTGTGATGATGTCAAAGATCTTTCATCTCCAAGGACTGCTAGCATATTGACTCAGAACACCTCAGGTACAGTGGTTATGTATGCCACCACAACAAATAAGGATTCTTATCAACTGTCAGGAAATGAGGTCGCATTGATCCCCCAATCAAAGAATGTAGCTAAATCTCAAGCATCATACCCATCTTTTCAGTCCAGTGTGCCTACACAAATGGCAGATATATCCGATCAGATGAAAAGTAATTTGCACAGAACTGATTTGCATGTCTCTAAACCTTCTGTACAGCGAAAGAACGGACAAAGTGAATCTGCTGAACCAGTGCAAACACATCTTTTGAATAAGGAGGTTCCATTTGCAAGCAACATGGGTGTTGATCCAAAGGGCTCTCATCTCTGTACACAAATCAGTAATTCATCTAAAATGGTCACCTTCAGTGACCTGCCCCCAAAGTCTATGCCTCTCATATATTCCTCAGAGCAGACAACTTATCAGCAAGTAGCTCAAAGATCTATCATCAGCAGACAGGTGGTAACACACCAGTCAGTTTCCTTAGCCTTAACTGGGAATGAAGGGAATAAACCATTTTTTACTTCAGCTGCTGCTGCTTCAACTATTGTCTCAAGGCGCAAAGGCATTATCAAACAGTCAACAGTGGAAAGCTTTGGAGATTCCATTTCTCAGAGTGGGACAACTAATTTAATTGAAAAGCCTTTATCATTAGCCAATACACTTGTTCAAACTTCAGTTGTTCCAGTTATTTCAGTTGAAGATGTAACCACACCTGACCATGGTTTGTCACCTAATATTGTGTCTACTGCTGCAAACATGCCAATGTCGACTTCTGCCATTGTACTAGAATCAGTAGTTGTTGTACCCACAAGAACAACAAACTCTCAAGTTTCCATGGCATGTTCAAGACCACTTTCAACATGTCCTACTGTCAAACCAAGTGTCATGGATAGTTGTCAGCTATCTCCAGATCAAGTCTCAAATTCAAGCCCAGCAACAAAGATGTCAGTCAAAGGTTTGATATCAATGTTCGACGGAGCAAGCTCACAGCCAGCAACAGCTATCTCACAGGGAAGTGATAAAATGATACCGTCAATTGTCAAACAGTCACAAAATGTGTGTATTGAGTTTACCCAAGAAATGAAAACCTCTCTAAACCGGTCAGTGACGAAAACAGCCGACATGTCAGTGATCAGTGGAACCGCAGCATCTACTGATAAAGCACATACATCACCATCCATAGTTGATCCACCAACAGTGTATCTTGCAAGTCCAGTAATTACTACACCACCTTCTGTAACAAGAGCACCCGTCAAACATAATGAAGTTTCACCAGTTCCAGTTCAAGTTGTTACCACTGACCAGCCTTTAACAAGTAGTTCACTCATAAAAAATAACAAAACAACTGTTCCTAATACTCCGGCTCCATCATTTAGTGCCACAATTTCTCAGCCAATGAATGTTTGTGCTATTCCAGCAGAGACACAGCTTCAAGAAAATATTTCTGGAAGGATCTCCTTTCCTGAAGTTTCAGTCACAAGTGATAAGTCCACGAGCCCTGATACATCTTCCTGTGTGTCTACGGTTACTCCCTTAACACTTAAAACACAATTGAAAGAGATACCATTTATGGTTATGTCTGGCAACCAGACTGATGCAGGCCAAACATATGAAACGTCAACTCAACATCATTCTGCTACAGTCAGTGGATGTGATGGCCAGCATATGACAGATCAAGCCACTTCACAGTTCTCTGTACCTCAGACAGCATCTGTGTCTCAGTCTGTTTCACCACAAGATACTGTGGTGGACGGTTATAGTAAGGTAGATGTTACTCCCCAGCAGCTTGTTTTGTCTGAGATGATATCTATTGAAGAGACCCCATCTTTCATTCAAGTTTCACCTACAGAGCTAGAGGGACGATCATTAGTCATTTCTGGTTTGGGCCCCAGAAAGATGCTTATTCCTCAGATCATGATTTCAGAGGCTAGCAGTCCTGAAGACTGTCCTAGTGACGAAGGTATCATGACAGATGAACTTGATACAATAGAGAAAGATGATTCTATCATTGACAAGACTCCTATGGAAAGCACTGATGGTTCTCAAGACCTTGAGGTTGTGGAATCTCAAGAAACTGACAGTCAGAGCATAAAAATAAATCTCTCTATTATGGTGGCATCCCCAGAGGCTCTAACAGAGGTTTCAGAGATTAAACGTGATAACTCTATTGATGTACTCACCAATTCTGGTGCATTTTCAACACCACTAATACCAGGCACTGTTGAACAAAATGAAAGTATCTGCCCTGAGGCCGGCTCTCCTGAAAAAACATACCCTGATAATGATTGCAAGAAGGGTGGCCATGTGTCTGATCTAGAAGATGGTGCAAACACAGAATCAACAATGTTTGAAGAGAAAATAAAAGATCACGAGGTATCCTCTAAAGTAATGTCTGACAAATTGAGTATCATTTCTGGACCAGTGTCATCAGGTACAAAAAAACTTCCATCAGAAGACGTTCTAAAATCCTCTAAAGTAATGTCTGATGAATTGAGTATCACTTCTGGATCAGTGTCCTCAGGAACAGAAAACGTACCACCTGAGGACACCCTAAAAACCTCTAAAGTAATGTCTGATGAATTGAGTATCACTTCTGGATCAGTGTCCTCAGAAACAGAAAACGTACCATCTGAGGACACCCTAAAAACCTCTACAGTAATGTCTGATGAATTGAGTATCACTTCTGGATCAGTGTCCTCAGGAACAGAAAACGTACCATCTGAGGACACCCTAAAAACCTCTACAGTAGTGTCTGAGGAACTGAGCATCACTTCTGGACCAGTGTCTTCAGGAACAGGAAATGTACCATCAGAAGACACCCTAAAAACCTCTAAAGTAATGTCCGATGAACTGAGTATCAATTCTGGGCCAATTTCTTCAGGAACAGAAATAGTAGACACTTTAAAGAACTCCATATCAAAATCTGAACCAAGTACAAAGGAAGTGGAAGGGCAGAGTTCAGGGCCTGCAAAATCACATGAAGAGGCAATGCCCACCAGCACTGAACCAGTTTCTTCTTCCACAGCTGTTGAAGAGCAATCTGGCAAAGGCATATTCTCACTTTTTGGCACTTCATCTTTGGGTCAAACCCAGCCTCAGAGTGGACAGTCCATACTAGGAGGGATACTCCCTGGGTCCTCATCCTCTAAAGAAACACCAGGAACAGGATTATTCTCAATGTTTGGAAGTTCTGGTCCTCAAACAACACAGACCCCATCTGTACCTAAAGATCCACCTGGAAAGGGTTTATTTTCTCTGTTTGGTGGATCTGTTGCTCAGCCACAACCTGACCAGAAAGGTTCACCTATGTCTGGCCCAAAGGATCTGCCTGTGGGACCAAGACTACCACACATGCCTACTCCGAGGATGGCTCCAGGACCTGTACCAAGAGGACCACCAGGACATGTTCCAAGAATTACACAGGGACCTCCACCAAGGGGTCCAACTCCAAGAGGGCCCACTTCCAAAGAACCACTGGGCAAAGGACTATTTTCTGTGTTCAGTGGGTCTTCTCAGCCGACAGCACCAACAGTGGGAACTGCTGCAAAAACACCTGTATCTGGATCCTCAATACTTGGAGGTATTTTGCCTGGTTCTGGGGTCAAGGAAAACAGTGGCCCTGGTTTATTTTCCATGTTTGGTGGAGGTAGTTCTCAATCCCAAGCACCAAATGATGCTACTGTAGCTGAATCTACCAATAAGGAATCAACAGGAAAAGGATTGTTTTCCATGTTTGGTGGGCAAAGTCCCGTGGGAAGCTCTGAACCAGAAAGTCTCTTTAAAGTTCCTTCTGTGTTTTCATCAGATAAAACAAAATCACCTGGATTCAGCCTCATGTCTTTTGTGGATGATAAGAAATCTGATTCAAAACCTGCAGATGCATCAACCATAAAGGCAGATTCTCTGACATGCAATATAACAACCCCACCTTTAATTGATGCAATTACAGCTGAAAATAGATCAGTTGAGGCTAAAGAAGAGGTACCTGCAGAGATCACCTTTGAACCTCCTGGCAAGAAGGATGAGAAACTGAGTGATGAAAAGAAGGAAGAGTCTACGAGTGATACAGGGAGAACTGATGAAATGCATCATGCCATAAATGATGATACAAAATCTGAAATGGTGACACTAATTAAAGAGCCTGAAGAGGTTGCACCTCTGACAGAGAAAGCTGAAAAGGAAGAAACATCAGCAGTTAGCAAAATACATGAGGAACAAACCATTAATGAGAAACTTAATGAGGAGCTGAACAGGAAAAATGAGAAAGAAACTTTAGCCACAAGATCAGAGAAAACTGATTGTGTGACACCAATAAATGAGACTGAAGAGATTGTACCTGTGGCTGAGGTGCAGTATAAAAATGAAGAAACTTTTGTGGTAGATAAAACATGTGAGGAACAAGCCAGTAATGAGCAACTTAAAAATGAGGAACTGGATGTGGAAAATAAAAAAGAAACTGTAACCACTGGTCCAGATTCCGACAAAGATTTACACCAACACATGCTTGAAAATTTATCAGAGCAAGAGAGAGTTTTAGAGCCTTTTGAGCTTGAGAAACCATCAGAGGTCTCTTTAGAATCTGAGAAAACTGAAGAGACTGAAAAATCAAGTCAAGAGTCGAGAGACCCAGTGCAGAAACACATGGAAGCAGAAGAACGTGTGGAACTGGAAAACTCTCAGGAATCTAACAAATCTCTGGATTCTGAGAAACCCTCAGATCATGAGAAAACTCTCAATGAAGGGACAGAGAAAGTTGATGGTGTACAAACAGCAGACAAAATTTCAGTTGAATCTGAAAAAGACACTGTATTGACAATTTCTGACTGCCAGCAAGCAGACCTTAAGGAAAAACCAGATGAAATCACAAATTCACATGAAACTGACAAAACATTAATAGTGGCAACCACACAACCATCTTTAGATCCACAATTGATTTCTTCTGTTCAGCAGCAGCAACAGCCCAAACAAGACACTATTATACCTCAACCAGGAAAAATGGGTTTTTCTGCTCAGCCAAGACCAAGAATGGCAGGACCTTTCTGTCAGCCCAGACCTGGAATGCCTCAACCAAGAGGACCTAGACCTGCCATTTCCAATCAACCAAGACCAAGAATGCCTGGATCTCAAAGACCCCCAGAGCCTGCTGCATTTTCTGGTTTTATGTCAATGTTTTCTGGCCCAAGTGCTCCTAGCAAGCCAGCGACTAGTTTCTTCTCAGTGCCACAGACCTCTTTCTTCAAGTCGTCACCACCTTCTGCTCCAGCCCAACCACAACAGCAGAAGAGCTCATTTTTCAACCTTCCAACCAGCTTGCCAACGGACACCATCACAGGTGATCTGTTCGGAATGTTTAAGGGTACAGAAGCAGCAAAATCAGATGAAACCAAGCTGCCAGAGAAAGGTCATGATGGAACACAAGACAAAGAGCAAATGAGCATCAATGCTAGTAAGTCAAGTGCAGTCTCTGAACCGGAGTCAACTGTGGCAAGCACTGAGTTAGTAAATGAAGAAGAACTGAAGCAAGGTGATTCCGAATCATTAAACCTTGTTGAAGAGCGAGAGGTCAAATCTCAAGATGAAGCAAAAAATGAAAGCAAGGAAATCACTGAGACATCTGAAACTATTCACACAGAGATATCTGAAACAGGTTTACCCTCAAAGGTACCACCAGGGGACAAAGAAACCCCACCATCAACACCCAAAACAGTAGCTGAAGATAAACTACCAACCTCACCACCTTCGAAAGGTATCTTTGCTTTACCTGGTTTGTCAGCATCCTCTCTTGGTGGTTTGGTGTCTGGTGCAGCAGCAGAGACAGCCAAACCTTTCAGCTCTTTTTTTGGCTCTTCCACTCCTGCCTCTTCAGTCAGCACCAATGCTTCACAACCACAAGCAGAGAGCAGTGGTCTGCTTTCTGGTTTAAAAGGTTTGTCTGCAGGTCTCTTCCAAGAAGAGAAGTCCGCTTCTGCAACGGAAGAGACAATGTCTTCGATGTTTGGAAGGAAAATAGGCTTCCCATGGCAAAGTTCACCCCCTCAGACCCCTCCTGCCACCCAGTCTAAACCCCCAGACTTGAAGCCTGAAGAAAATGATGAACCAGAGGCTGATAAATTGTCACCTGAATCAGAGGTCACAGGAAGTGCGGATCCCAGTGATACAGAAGGTCCAAGTGACAACTCTTCGCAGAAGCAACCAAGCTTTGACACAAGTCCAGACAGTCCAACAGCACTTAAAGGGGCATCCTGTCTGGAATTAGAATATATGGACAAATCCAAAATTTCTCAAGATTACATAGATAAAGACAAACACACTCCTGATACAGTTTCCAGTGCAGAAAAGCCATCAGAGAGCCTTCAACAGCAAACATTTGATAAAAGGCTAGTAAAATCATAATAAATTGCTATTCTTAGGCCATTTATTATGGTTTGTTGTGTACATTACCCTCCATATTTCCAGTATATGTTATTTTTTATTCATTATTATTAATGTTATTATTTATTCCTGTTTTGCATTATTTTATTTTGGTTTCTTACAGTCTGTCAAGACAATACATAAACCAAATAACATTACAATTTCTTGCTCCTGTTATTAAGAATCATTTAAAAAACACTTAATCCTTTAAACTGTACTTACATTTAAACATTAGAATTCACTGCTACTAATTAATTATGTATTTCAGCAATACCACATTGAGCTAATCAGTCTTAATCCTGTGCACATCATTTTTGTGTTCCTTCACCAGCCCGGTGGACAGTTCTCGATTTGGGTCTTCTGGTAACCTTAGCCAAGCAAGTTCCCAGTTCAGCTCTGAGCCAGAAGAACAAAGCTATTCAGATGCTCAGATCAAGCCTTCTGTTGTTGCTCAACCTCATCCAGTCTCAGATGACACAGAAAAAGGGGAAAGAGAGATATTAGCAAATGTGGAGAAAGAAGTACAGGGAGAGAGTGTGCCCAAGCCTGTTGCTAATCAAGGGAGAAAGCCAGAGAGGCAGCAGAGGTAAGTATTGAGTAGAGGATGGGTGAATTAATATATAAAAGACTAGGAAAGGCGATACAATTATATGAAACCTGAAAGCTAGACTAGTATTTAAATGAATGTAAATTACAACACTGTATTGTTTGACCTCAACTAACTTTAATCAAGCTTTGTAATAATGAAACATTCATTAATGCTACAGAATCATATTTTAAATGTTTTTTTTTTCTGATCTCCATCTGCTGTAAATACAATATCTCATAGCTTTAGGACCATCTGTATGCTTCTAAGGTGACAAATAATATGCAAATGCATAATATACACTTTCAGGAAATGAACCAAAAGCGTGGTTAGCCACATGGTTTTATGTCATTTTAATTGTGTTTTTTCAGTTTCTTTGAGGATGGACCACCTCCTTTCTCTCCTTCCCGCCTGCGCTGGTTGAAGGCCATCAATAAAGTTAGAGCGAAGCTGCACGAGGTAAGAGGGAGAAAACAAAACATCTCTCACCTTTCACTTTCTTGCTCTCTTGATATTTATCTAAACTCAACAATTCCTAGTTCTTTGCCCTTCTCTTGGTTGGTTGATTGAGATTCACCTGACAAATTCAAAGTCACAGGCTGCTGCTGGTAATAAAAATAATGACATATCATTTATTTTTTATGTTTATTCTATTTGAATGGCCTGTATTTATAAGATAAGATGAAGAAATATGTATAGATTTATTTTAGAAAATGTACTTTTTTTTTAATGTACACTGTGTATGTAAAATAAGTTTAGAATTTATTTACAGCTCTTTGCTGTTATCATGTTTGTGTTATGTATTTGTTTTGTTTTTTGATGCCTTGTGTGTTCATGTATGTGTGTGTGCCAAGAGAGATTCAGACTGATTGTAAACAGCCACTGAATGCATGTGTCATTGTAAGAGTGCTTACTTTCTTAAGCTTTTCCCTGAGTCATACTCTGGTTGCTTTGGTAATTAAAAAAAATGTGTGCCACACAGTATGCTCTACTGTTTACCTGTGGTCTAATTTGGATCTGAGAGTTTTTATTTTTTTATATTGTTTAATGTGTGCTGCTGGAAGGGCTGTAGTGTGCTTGTTGCTGTGACTTAATTCCTCCCTCTGTACTAGATGATTGTTAACCCTGCAGGGAAGGCTTTTTAAAAACGAAGATTAAATGATTTTCATGCAATGTAAGGGCTGTCAGTAGTTCCCCTAACCCATTATACAAAATAGGATATTTGAGACGCCTTCAAAAGGTCATTTTAAATAATCTCCAATGGCTTCCAACAGTGTGGCCTTCTGAGAAATGCCTAAATTCTCCCTTCCTTTCTCTCACCATAGTATAACATTGTCAGTTTAAAGGTTGTCATATAGAATTAGCGTTGTGTCCTTGAGTGGTCTTTAGAGATGGCTGGTAGGAGGAGAAATGGTAGTGGCAGAGATGACTCGCTTGGTACATGAAAACATGCTGGAGCCCACCACTGTATTGTGTGCTTTTCTTTTTCTTTTTTTAAAACAATAACAGTGTTGCTAGAGAAATCAGATGATGGGAGAGAATAAAATAGGTTAAAACAATCAAAATAAATGCCATAAAATATGTACAATAAATATCTAAATTCAATACATAATTTAAGTAAAATTACAAATTTCTTGCAGTGTGTAACTATAAGTGAACGCAAACATTCTGCAGTTTTTAAAACGAGTCCCGTGCGGTTTCATGTTTGAAACATTAGCATATTGCCCACCCACTTGTTGGTGAATGAAGTGAAAATGCATATTCATTCTTTGCCACTATGTGCCGCTTTTGGAGCGTTAAAAGCTCACAAACACCAATGTTTTTTACCTTGCATGCGTGGTAGATCTTGGATTCCTCAGATGCTGGAAAACATAAGTTTTTATTGCAATGCTTAGATAATCCACTAATCACTGATGGTAAAATCAAAGGAGGATGTTTTTTGTTGTTGTTGTTGTTCTGGTTGATATCTGCGATCTGCCTCAGCAGCTGTGTCCTCTGATGCATGCAGCTGCTAGCGGGAGGGCCGTGGTGATGGGTGATTGCTCTATTGAGACAAAGGCAGTGACAGGGAAAGTGTTGGGCAGAAAGTAATCTCCAAATGATCACTATTTTTCTGCTGACAGCTTAAACGGTATCTTCAGCACTTAATGTTTGGAGAATTTGTTCCTTTATTAATGAATCTGAAGTGCAGAGGGTGTTCGTTTAGCATGCCGTGTGTACTGTATGTTTGCATTATGTTCGTCTTGAGTTAAGTACTAGAGACAAGTGTCAAAAGGGACGAGCAAGACAGACTATGATTATAAATATCTATACATAATCCAAAGTGCTGAATACTACTTTGTTTAAAATAGCCATTTTATCTCAACAAGAAATAATTTGCCATGGCAACTAAGTGACATTACTATGGAAACACAACCTTGATTGTTGCATGTGGAGCCGCCCTTGGGTGCCTTTATATGCATATTTCTTGTAGTTTGATTCAATCCAGACAAAAACCATTGATCATACTACATTTCTCTTTTTTTGAGGACATTAAGTGCTGGTTCAAATTGCTTTCAGATGTCTCAAGAATGAGTTGAACCCATTATTAACAAAGCTTCGCCGTAGTGTTTTATTCATGTGGGTAATTTCATCCAGGATTAGGGAAGTGAGTTTAAATGTTCCTTTTTAGATAATTTGATAGATGTCATTATGCTGTCAACACATTTCTCTAAATTTCCATACTGAATTTATTATGGAAATTAGGAGTCTGTATATTTTCTTTGAGGTGGCCTGAACAAAAGAGACTGGCAATAAAATTAGCTCAACGTAAGATTTTATGCTAATTAAAACTGAGTATTATCACTGTTGTTGTGGTAACCATTAGTATCCAGCTTTTTAGTTTTAATGCAAAGATTCAAAGCGATGGCTTAAAATCACACTGCTTGCAGTGACCGAGGTTTTGTGGAAGCATGTTAAATAATGAATTAGTGCACTTAAATTTAACAGCTGTAAAGCATGGATGGTGTCCCTAATGCTGCTTTAATTTGAAAACTCCTGTGTGTACACATGTGTTAGTTTCCATTTAACATGGGATCCAAAGCAAACTGCCATAAACTGATTGCAGGGACAGTGTCGCTGTAGTAACCCTAGGTTAAGGAACTTGTGCAAGGACAAAATACAACTGTAGTATATCTGGACTGGCTAATTCTGAACATTGTTGCTCACAAGTAATTCTTGAAGAGTTGTTTCACAAGGAGTTAGCTACTACGTTTCCTCATGAATGGCCCTTAGCATAGTGTACATTGATCATTTAAAGGAAGAAATTTTGCCATTTTGCCATGTGATCTTGTGATATTCCTGAAATTAATTTTAAAACCTGAGGTAATTTAATTAGAATAATCCAGGATTTAAAGCCCATTTAAACACCACATATTCTTTGTGTGTTTGCAAACTTTTTTTCACAAGCAACACGTGATGAGGTTTAATATAGTAGCTTTTATTGCTTTTTTTTTCCCACATCACACTATATTCTAACTATATTCATCTAGCAGTCTTTGTTGTCTTGAGGCACTTTTGACTTGAGCACAATTAAAATGATCGCTCTTTTTATATTCACTACAATATAAGAGGACAGGAGAGTGGAAAGATGACGAGAGCTGAAAGATGATGGGATCAGATTTGTCCTACGGGAGTAAAACTAAATTTGATCACTGGAATGATAAAGGCTTATTTGCACAACGTGTCTGTCCATTTCTTAGCTCTTATAGTGTAAATTTCATATTTCTTCCTTATACTTTCAGTCAGGCATCTAGTAACCGCACACATACAGCACTTTCCCCTGTGGAGTTAAAGCTGTTGGGTTTTTTTCTTACATGATGAATGACTTTGTTCTAGTGGCTTATTCAATAACCACAAGAATGATTATTTGGAGATTATTCTGCTTTGTTTTTAACATGCTTTTTGTACCTATGAGTTTAGTTCTAATGCATTGTTCAAGAAGTAAGAAGATTGTGCGTCATCTGTCCCTGTGATGACATTTGGCTAAGCATCAAGTTTAACAGAAGAATGACCTGATTGATGCACCGTGCTGTAGTTTTAACTTTTTCTAATATACCAAACATAAAGGCACACAAAGAGCCTTACAGAACATGAGTCTATTTATGTAGGCAAGTTTTTTTCTTTGTGATATTGAGGACAGAATATATTTATTTATATTCCAGACCGGATGGACATTAATATCCTTCAGACTTCAAATCACTATGCCCATTACAATAGTCATCCTCAGAGCTGGAAAACCCTAGGGAGACGGAAGGGAGAAGATGTGTCAAAAAAAATCAGAGCGATAGAGAGAGGGAGATAGAAGCTGAGTGGAAGGGAGAGAGAGAGAGAGAATGGAGCGAATGAATTGGATAAGGAAGAGTTTCTGACTCTGAGTAGTGAGTATGCACAGAATACTAACTGGAAGGAATCAAAGGCATGTAGGATGACATTGGCTGAAAGTCACTAAAGAAATTCACCCCATCCCATCGCACCTCAGCTTCCTTTTCCTGCTGATTTCCCTACAGCGTCCACAGAACCTGTGATAACACTGTGACAGTCTTTACTTCTCCAATGTTGTCTCCCTAATCAGAAGATCAAAGAGAGAATGCCTTGAGGGAGTGCGGATGTGAAACGGTGTATGGTATGTCATCCAGAAGCTTGTGTATTAGGTCGATGGAGCATCAATCAGGCAGTACAGGGGGGAAAAAACACACACACACACACACACACACACATATATATATATATATGTCTATATATATCTATATGTCTATATATAGTCTATATATATATATGTGTGTGTGTGTGTTTGTTTGTGTGTGTATGTATATTGTTTTTCTAAAAACAATCGTATATAAATGGCACAAATCAAATATAAAGGATAATGTGCATACAGTCAACCATTTTCAGTTAAATAGACACATTCAGGGACATTAAATATTCCTCTGCCTCCTGTTGGGTCCTGATCACATACTCTTTGATAATGAATATAGTAGTTCTCAATTAGGGGCCCGAGGTCCACTAGGGGGCCTCAGTAATCTTCCAAAATGGCTTCAAGATGATTTAAAATTAAATTATTTAAATATTTTACTAATTGATATTTATTGTAATTGCTAAATGTGCAGAAGATATGTATCATATACCCTTTTTTTAACTATAAAGTAGTGCTGATTTAATCACATCCAAAATAAAAGTTTTTGTTTGCATACCATATTATGCTATTTATTTATTATGTATATATAAATACACACACAATATATATTTTGAAAATATGTATATATATATATATGTATATTTCTTGTGTTATATTTAAGTATGTTTAATAAACAAACGGCATATTTTTATTAAACATATGCATGTATGTGTTTGAACTTAAATATATATATATATATATATATACACAATAACTATACACAGTACACTCATATATCATGTAAGCAGAAACTTTTATTTGCAATTATTTGCACTTTACGGTTTTCCTCACTGTGGTGTACAGCCTTAATTAAACAAAATTGGCATTTTTAATCAGTCCCCCGCAATAATTGTCAGCCGATATAAAGCTGTACAATTCTCATCATTTACTGAACCTCATGTTGTTTCAAACCTATGGCTTTCTTTATTCTGTGAAACTCTTTTTGTCTATTCATTGAAACTTTGAATGAAACTGGTACAAAAATAACATAACAAGCCACTGACTTTAATTTTATGGGCAAAAAGGATTAATGTTCTCATGTTCCACTCAAGAAGAAAAAAATCACACAGGTTTGAAACGACATGAAGGTTGATAAATAATGACAGTTTTGTTTGTAGAAGAACTAATCCCTGAAGCAATTTTTCTGGCAAAAATTGCATGTAAAAACTTGCTGCACACATGATGCAACTCATCTAGTACTTTGGACACAGTGACGAGATGATGTCATAGTGAGAGGAAGAAGAGTTGTAGGAGAGATGTGGAGTGTGTGCTAGCCTCCGCAAGGGGGAGGAAAAGAGAGAGAAACAGATGGATGGAGAAGTGAAGAGTGAATAAGGCAGAAGTGTGAGGGAGAGAGAGAGAGAAGGAGAATGGGTGAAAGTGTGTGAACACACACACACAGCTGAGGGTGGATGTGTTCTTAGCAACAAGCCGGAGGAGTGTAGGAGGAAGAGACTGGAGAATCAGAGATAGAGGAGTGGAACACTGACACATATCTGTGTGAAGGAGAAGGAATAAGAATTACTTGCATATTTGAATGAATTCTATTCTGTCACTAATTAAAATTAGAAGAGGGCATTGAGGAGCATGCCAGGACTGTACAGACTTATTTAACTTGTGCTATAATAGAGAACATAAGCAACGCACAGTGATTGTTTTTTAGGTTAACTTGTTGGATTATTGTGGAAGCTGCCTGGAGCTTTGGATAAAAGCTAAATCTGTTATTTTCACTGTATTTTCTACATTGGAATCACAATGTGGAGCTCTCTTTATAATTCCAATCTATTGGAAAATTCTCACTCTTTTTTTCACATACACATGTGATTTAACTGATCTGTGCACCTTCAGCGTGGTAAGTTGGATGTTTTTCTTTAAATACTAAATATTTTTAGCTAATATTTTGTGTTAGTATTTAGAGAATGTATATGATTGGCTTTTACAACATTATTTTAGAAAAGGTTTTGTACTATTTTCTATATATTATGCAATATTATTAAAGATAAAAACAGTTTGTGTATGATTTCTTCAAGTACTATGTCTTTATACAATTTAGACATAAACGGGAATAGTGTAAACAGTTTTCTCTCTTATCTAAGGTGTCATGCATCCCCTATATAAGTTTGAGTGTAATCGTGTTGGTTAGTGGTACTTATTTGTAATTAAGTGCGTGTCCAGTAATATAGATATTGTATCTGGCTGGCTGTCTCACTCTCGTTTTCATTTAGTTGCAGTGGCTGCGCAGTGAAGTCAACAGGTTGTTGTTCCATTATTATGCATTTCATTTTGAACGTGTGGCAGATTTAAAATGTACTTAGTTTGCATGCAGAAAAGTAGCCCAGTTAAATTGAAAGGTCATGTTGTATTGTACGCATCGATCAACAAGCTCTTCAATCTTGACCTTCTATGCATTTCTGGCCTTTTATTCTTGAATGAGCTTCTGTGAATGCACTAGGTAGGCATGGCACTGGAAGACAGCAGAGTACACAAGACATGGGTAATGGTGCCTGTGGCTGCGTGTTTAAGTGAGTTCAGTATAACCTGTGCAGCAGGCAGCCAGAATAAGACCTTGTAAACATTGTTAACAATGCTGCTGCTTAACATCACAGAGATTATTGAATTTGCCGGAAAGGAGAGATAATATTTTACTTTTAAACACACACACACACTCTCCACATAATTCCTGTCTAATAGCATCCCTAACAAATTCTGAGATCATTTCAGACTATTAGCTTCTCATTTGGAGCTGTTTTTGATGACATGACCATGAAACTGATTGACATGTAAAGCAGCCAATCACAAACATTCATTTTTTTCCTTACACCTGGAAATGTCATAAAGCAAGCTGATCAGATCGGAGCTTTCAGTTCTGTGCAGTTTTTGTGCATTAAGCATCAGTCTATAAACAGACTGTGAACAACACATGGGTGTGTCATCTAAAGCTGACACAAGGTCTTTTTTTATTTCCTGAGATCAACTTCCCCCACTATAATAAGATATGTCACTTCCTATCCACTCTTTAGTATGTTGTTTTAAAAAAAGAGTCTATATTAAGTATTCTTCTCTTCCACCCAACCTGTTGTTTTGACAAGTTCTTTTCTTTTTGTTCTTATTTGCTTCAGATGTTTGAAGGAACATTTAGGCACAGTATGATCAATGAAATGATTGATATCTGAAAATATGTAGCTGATTCCAGTGAAGAATAGATCTTCCAAGGACGGTGTTTAAAATGATTGTGAAAAAGAAAATGGGACATGGGCTAGTATGAGAGAAAGTGAAATAGATTGGCACAGCAATTTTCAATAATTGATCATCCTCCTATTGTGCCTTTGGTTGCCGTGTAGTTAGAATAATTTTCTATTTTGATTAATATGTAATATTTTCACAATTAAAAATTCTGGCATACAAAATCAAATCTTCTGTGTGTGTACTATAGTGTGTGTCTTCTGTATGTAGCAAGGTCACAGCATCTGGTAGTGACAGCAAAGACACACGTTTGAACCTAGTCTAAAGCTCAGTGAAAGGGAAGATTAATTAAAAGCCCTGGCTTTCATCACATTGTGCTCAATACCTACAGACAATTACTCTTGTACTCTTGTTTCACTTGTAATATAGTACTGTACATGAAAGATGTGAGAAGTGCTGTGCAAAACTGTGAGCTCTGACTGAGTCATTGCCAATTAAAATTCCAATTAATATTGCAGTCACGAAGAAGTTTATTTTAACCTTCTGCATATGTCTGTAACAAACAATATCTTCAGTTTGACAACAAAATGGTTAATACGTGTTGATGACCATTATGAATTGTATTTATTTGATGCACTTTTCGACCTTTTATCACCGGACTCATTGAATTGTTTTTTTTTGCATCCAGTAAACTAATTTTAAAAGTCAAATTATTTTAGAAACATTATTTTTAATAATTTATTTTTGATTTTCCAATATTTATGCACTGTTTTGCCCTCATAATGTCTGCAGTAGAGGCTTAAGAGTAGTAATGTGTAGCATCTTCTGGACAGCTGTAGGGCTGGGTAAAATGACCCTTAGTGCTTGAGGAACGTTTCACTTGGGGCAGTTAAAATCATTTTAGTGTCACAGATGCCTCACTTTGCCTGACACCTTTCGGTTTTTTCTACCTTCCTGTCTCAGTGTCTCAGGTGAATGTGCTCCATGCTTAAAAGTCGGTGTTGTGAGTGGTAGTGTGTTTACCCTGCTTTCTCCTCCCAGCATCACCTTATGCCTCTGTTTGTTCTGTGCTTTTGTCTTCCACGCTTTTAGGTAGACAGAAAATGCATGCCTTGAAGATTTGGGCAAAACACATACGTGTTACCTTTAGCCCTTGTGCTTCGGTGATCTCAAAAAGCCACATTAGTGTGCTTCTCACTGTGCTTATGTGGATCATTCACCCCTGAATGCCCTTACCTCCAGTGAATGACAGAGAGAGAGAGGGTGGAAAAGACGAGGTGAAAAGGCAAGACTGTGAGGCAAGCAAGCAGACTAGAGAAGCGTAAGGCTGTGTAAACAAAATGTGGCATAAAACGTGGTTGGCTTTTGAAAACTTACATCCAGTTGTTGCTAGTTAGACTGAGTGTACAATCTAGACAGGAGATGCAGAAAGACTAAAGGATGCATCACATATGAGTGATATACTGTACAGTCATGGACAAAATTGTTCGTAGTATTTCTCACAGAAAAGTATTGCATTAACACATGCTTTGCTATATACATGTTTATTCCCTTTGTGTGTATTGGAACAAAACAAAAAAAGTGAGAAAAAAAGGCAAATTTGACATAATGTCACACAAAACTCCAAAAATGGGCTGGACAAAAATTGCCACACTTAACTTAATATTTGGTTGCACACCCATTGGAAAAAATAACTGAAATAAGTCGCTTCCTATAACCATCAATAAGCTTCTTAGACCTCTCACCCGGAATTTTGGACCACTCTTCCTTTGCAAACTGCTCCAGGTCTCTCATATTGGAAGGGCGCCTTTTC
>JAUMHE010000048.1:2138941-2162668 GCA_032359235.1 Enteromius mattozi
ACTTCTCTCCTTTTTTTCTGCTTTCAGGTGTGATATTTTTTTTTTTTTTTTTTTTTTTTTTTTATATCGCCCACACCTGTTACTTGCCCCAGGTGAGTTTAAAGGAGCATCACATGCTTGAAACAATCTTATTTATCCACAATATTGTCCAACCCATTTTTGGAGTTTTGTGTGGCATTGTCAAATTAGCTTTTTTTCCTCCCTTATTTTGTTGTGTTCCAATACACACCAAGGGAACAAAACATGTGTATAGCAAAACATGTGTTAATGCAATACATTTCTGTGAGAAAATGATGATGAAAATTCCAGGGGTGCCAACAATTTTGGCCATGACTGTAACACTTCTGCCTCAACTCACACCATGTCTAACACTGTGGTTTAACCACACTATTATTCATCTTCTCTCAGCTTCACTGTCCAATCTAACACCACCTCAGAGAGACATACTCGACCGTGTACTTATTTGGGAGAGACTGCTTAATTATGCAGTTGGTGTCTGTCAAAAAATATATGCAGCATGCAGACTCACAGAACAAGGGTGTCAAAATAAGATAAGCAGAATAACTGACTCTCTCTTGGGTTATACCAGTTTAACATCCATGGGTTCCTGATTGACTGCTTGTGTAACTTGTCTTATTAAGTTGATGCTTGGGAGTAGGTAACAGTATTGCAAAAGCAAATAGAAACATAGATGAAAAAACAAAACAAAAAAAACAAAAGGATGAGTTTTATGCAGGTAATTGCCATCTTAGTATATAGATAGATATTTTTATATAGAGAACTTGACTGCAGGTATGGAACATGGTTTCCATAGCTACTGATCCAGTGTCACATGATTTTGCACAAACATGTGACATTTTCTCTGCTTAATTGACTCTCCACAAGGAGTCGATAAGCCGGCATGCCTCTTCAGCTCTCCTAAAAGTCCAGTTATTTTTATAGTCTGTATTTTGCAGATTTTCCATGACAAAATTGTGTCTTGCTGTATGTCATATTTTAGTGTGCTTAAAGAATGAGACAGGAATAGCAAATAGTATGATGCACCAAGATTTACAAAGTTAATAGTCATTTGTGGTTTTAATGCAGCTCTGTTTTAGGCACACAATGTTTTTATTGATTTATTCATCTATAGCTACTAGTAGAAATTGCATGTCATAGAATGTCAGTGCTGTTTTGCTATTTCACTTTACTGTTGCACTGTTGCTATGGATTTAAGTGATTGTTCTTAAAAGGTGTTTAGTTTATCTTTTTTGCATGCTTATCTGTTTTATGTTTTCTATCCAGCAGATAAGCAAAGCCATATGTGATGTTCCATTTTCAGTCTTACTGCTAGAATGCTAGTATTATGGGACTTTATTTCACTTTTAGCAGTTTTTATTTATTTATTTAGTTACATTTACACATAATTCAAAGAAATTTTACCCCTGTCAACCGTATTTCGGATTAGGTAATGTGAAAATTAATCATAACACACATTCAGTGTGTGTGCTACCATTGATCAAACTGCGCTTTGGGGGAATCAGAATATATGCAGAGGATAAATTCCCTTTGTTGTGGGTTACTTTGTATTGATGCAAATGCATGACAAACTTTGATAAGGGAGGAAATTAACTGAAGGCAATCATTTGTTTGCTTTTCTTGACCAAATTGGTGAATTTGCACTGGTGTGATGCTTTAAGATGTACTTTTCCCCCATTGTCAGGGATTTAGCCACGCTTAAATCGACTGATAATCTCTCACTTATATCATCAGATGCTGTATTTCAAGCCTGAGTAATGTGATTCAGCTCTACAGCACGAAAAAAGGGAGGAAAACTATGTTCTCCCGCAACCGCTTCAATGGACAGGATGGCACGGGCGTCCCTCAATATCCCCGACCCAAAAAGAAAACTTCAGTGCCAAAGAGAAGGCAGCCTAATCCCAAAGTTGCTCTGGTGTTGCGTGGGAAAATTCATCGTTTCTTGCAGGGATCTGCAGATCATTCTGTCCAGCCTTCTGGTCTTTACTATGCTGGAATTGAAGAAGAGGATGAGGAGGGGGAAGAGGATGTCGAAAAGCTGCAGAACTACTACAGGAGAGGATTAGCTTCAGCAGAGGTCTGCTGTTCACCTCAGGTGCCAAACGGAGCAGTTTCTGGGGCAGCCTGTGTTGGGGAAGTGGAACTAAATCGAGAAGGAGGCATCAGAATTCCCTGCACTTTGCAGCACAACAGTAATTCGACAGCAGTTCAAAACCAATTGACCCAAGATCTAAATGGGACTAGGTTTTCGTCTGGTAGAGGACTTGATGGTGAGCCTAAAAGTCAGACGGAGACTTTGCTGTGTAGGTTAAATATGGCAATGCTGGATGAAGTCGTGGAGGGGAATAACGAGGACTATCAAGAGGAAGAATCGAGTGCTATCGTTGAGCACATTCTGAAGGAACTGCGAGGGATCAACAAAATTCAAGAGGAGATTTCAGACTTGAGAGAGTACCTGTCATCTGTTCGTGGCTCGGTCGAGGAGGTCTCTAGCTGTGTAGATGCCGTACTAATGGAGATCGAATGCATGCGGTCTGGAAACAAATCTGGGGTAGAGACTTGGCCAGGAGCAATGGGTGGCACTGAGGGTCACTCCCACCACTCGCACAAATCAAATAACGCTGTTAGTATAGGCTGCTACACTGTTGAATCCTCAAGTAGCTGTGGTGAAATACTCACAGATTGTCAAGTCATTGATGGGAAGCACAAAGAGCCACTGAGGCATTCTGCTTTCATAAGTGTTGAGACCCCAAACCATAATGAACATCATCCTTTTACACAAGAAGCAAGGTCTGATGTATCTCAAGGTGCAAGGAGAAGGAAGCTTAGCTTTGGTTACCTTGAGCGCCAAGATGGACAGGACTGTCCGAGCACCAGCTCCTTATCTTCAGGTCAGAGTTCCAAGTCTGAATCTGATCCAGAAAGACCCACCTCAGGACATGGTAAAGCAGGGGGTGAAAGTCAAACCTGGAACCCAGTGGCTTTAAAACATAGCGGGAGTGGAGAGATCGGTTGGAGCAAAGATGATTCTTGCTCCAGACAAGGCAGTTTTGAAGAGGCAGAGTGCTGCACAGGTGAAGTGGACAGCTGGGACCCATCAAGAGCTGCAAGTACTTGGACGATGGGCACCTCAGATCAAATTTCCGTAGTATCTGGTAAACACTACAACTCTCCCTTTGGTACAAGCAATAGAGAAGATTGGAAGCTGTATGATGTAGACATACTGCCTGAAGAACCTGGTTTGGGCTGCTGTAATTGCAAAGCAGATGGTAAAAGTCCTCAGAGCTCTGTTTATCAGAATCACATGTCGTCGTCTTGTGAAAATTGCGTAGTTTCATTTAAAAGTGAGTCAACAGAAAGTGTGATTGTTAAACCAACGAGGAGCCTTCCAGATGAGGGTACATATAATCAGAATGTCCCTGATTGGAAGCCAGACTCTGCTGATGACAGTAATGTGGCGTTTAATGTAAAAAAGTTTGGTAGAGCAGTTCTTGACTTCAAAACTGCCTTGCGAGGAGCTCTGAAGAAAATGGATGGAGCTAGTGCTACTGTGCCTGGTGAAAGGGTCGAAGTCCATATGCAGATCTCTCCATGTGAGGAACAACAAGGAATGGGAAAAGTTGTAAATACTGAGACACCAAATTTAGAAATGACTCAAATAGAGATGGAGGTTACGCAAATAGAAACAAATTATTCTGAGCATCCTCAAGCCATCTGTACAGACAAAGGCTTCGTAGAGATACCTCAATGCATCTCCACCAAAGCAAAACCTGAATCGCCTCCTCACCAGCAAATGATTGAATATTCAGAACATCCATATTCTCCAGGACTGGACTCCTCCACTAGTAATGGATCAGATGCTACATCTGGACATCTAGTCAATGCTCATTTACCACAGTGTTTCTCTACTGACATTATCCCAGACTCTTTTTCCCCTGAGGATCTAGCAGTAGAAGAGGAGCAAAGAACACTAGCGCAGCCTCCCACCGATTCCTCTACAGAAGGAGGTAGTGAAGCAGAGCTTAGTCTGCGGGATGCACGTCGTCTGAAGTGCCTCAGGAGTTTCCAGCAGATTCTAAGAGAGAAGAGAGAGTCTAGAAGACAACTCAGTATAGGGACCATGTCAACATTTTCTGAAGATGATTTGAACCCAGGTATATAGTTTGGGGACTCTAAACTTTCGTATTCATTGTTCTCCTTCATTGCCACGTGTTAGAAGTTTCAGATTTTCAGTGTTTGAACATATATAGAAGATTCTCAGTGCTTCACACAAACACTAAACGCCATCATGGTGAGACTCATTAAACTGAAATATGCAATAAACATTAATAATACAACATTACATGTAACATGAAACCCTAATATAAATATCTGAAAAGAAGAAACATCAAATTCAATCAAAATTTGAAATGCAATGCAGGGAATTCTGGGAATGTCAGTTCACATTTTTTTCCTGTAAATTTTAAAGGAATTTACCATTAACCATTTAACAGGTTTTTATTATAGCATTTTCAGTTTTTTTACTGTTAAAATCACTGTAATTTTTTTACAGTGTCAGAAAGGGAAAGTAAATCATTCTGTGCTTTTTCATGGCTATGCACATCAATCGTGTCTCACAAATAACATTTAACACTTTTTTTAAATCTGTAAAACATCAGATCTCATCAGAAACATAGCCAGTGGGTGTTTGGTCCTTTCCTGCAGATATATTAGCAAGCGCCCTGCTGGGTGTTAAACTAGTCTTGTTCCCCAGGCTCAAACAAACTAATTACACTCATCGAATTGAAATGAAAACAAATCTGACATGAAAGTGGAGTGAAAATTTAGGAGCCATTACAAATGAAAAACACATCTCAGTGAAACTTTTATGAACTGTCTGGATCAATTGCGAAATCCCCACAGTTATGCAGTTCATGTTCTCAGTCCATACACACAGGGTTATTAATCTCCCTGTCTGCAGATGTAAATATGTTCTTGAACAACACGTTTAATTGCTTTATAATGTTATGTCTAGTTAAAGATAGCTGTCTAGTTCTGGTTAAAAATGGTGCGATAGCTTGATGTGCTGTTTGTTGTTATTTTCAGATGAAAGCCAGGATGAAGATCAGGTTATATATTTTTCACATGGTTTAAAAAGTGTCTTGATGTTTGCACTGCTAGAAATAAATAATGCTCTTTGAAGGTCTTTAGTGTGCATGGTGCTAACAGACTCCCTTGATTTGGGTTTCCTACATTGTGTTGAGTTACTTGTCTTTGTTTTATTTCATTTAATATCAATTCATGCCTTGTTCTCATGGCTTGTGGTCTACGATGCATTGTAAACATTACACACATTTTCAGTCTGTGTTATTGATTGTGGCTCATTAAAGTATCCCTCCTGGTTATACCGTATAAAATAGAAACTGTGATGGCAGATTCATTTTAAGGCCTAGTGTTGCTAAGTCAGAGTTTTATAGCAACGATTTTTCCCTCAGCCTTTTTTGTTTTGAAGGGTTTGGCATTACAGATGATTTTGCATAGGCAATTTATTGATTTTGTTGCAATTCCACTAACAATTAATCTCTTTTGGAGTAAGAAATGCTTCAATTAGTGCACAGCCTGTTGCCAAATTATGGGTTAAGAGATAAAGTGGTGTTTTTTTACATAAATGCTACTTCAATAATTCAATAATATATATAAATGCTACTTCAATAATTTGTCCTAATTAAATAAAAAAATTAAAAATTACAAAATTAAAAGTTAAAATATAAATAATTTAAATATGAATATATTTTAAAGTTATTAAATTAATTTCTAACTTGTTTATTATTATTTTATTTTATTTATTTATTTATTTTTTTCAAAGCTTGATATAATTTCTTCTGTGAAAAATAAGTCTTTATCTTTCTTCATTCACACCACAAGCAAACAATACTCTTCTCTTCTTAGATTTAGATTACTATTGTGCATCTTGAAGGCAAATTAAATTGTGATTATTTCAGAGAGTTCTGAGCCTTTGCATGTCTAATCTTGTCTTGACAAGAATTGTTCTTATGACTGGAACGTTCTGCTTGTATATTCATGAATATAGTGGTGAAAATCAATCAACCAAACAGCAGGGCTTTCTCTGTTGTCCTCTTTCTTTCCATTTCCCACGTTTTTATTAAGTGCTGTTTTTGTTGTCTGTGTGAATCTTTAACATTTTATATTTGTTTAAATACATCAAAAATCTCTCAACAGAATATCAATGGAGACCATAACAAACATCCATGGGCCAAACCTGGGTATAATCTTTTACTCATTCACTTTCACTGTTTGGACCGTGTTGTTGTTTAGCTGTTCTTTACCGGAATATCCATATTATTATCTTTAGGGGAGGAGGAATATTTGGCATTGATAGCATGCCCGATCTTAGGAAGAAGAAGCCTATCCCCTTGGTTAGTGAAGTGGTGAGTGATTTTTCTTTTTCTTTTTTCCATATTGTTCCATATTGAAACACAACATTGTTACATTTTTGGTGATATTTCCCTGTCAACTAATTTTTTTAAAATATCAGTAATTAATGGCCTAGTTTCACAGACAGGGCTTAACCTAAACCAGGATTAGGCCATAGTTCAATTAGACTATTTAAGTAATTTTTATAAGCATGCCTTAGAAAAAGCATTACTGGTGTGTATCTTAAGACAAAACAAATGCACTGAAATGTTTTAAGATCAGTCAGTGCAAGTTTCTTTCAGTTGAAACAGCTCAGATTTACAGTTAATCTAAGACTAGTCTTAAACCTTGTCTGTGAAACCAGGGGAAAATATTCAGTTGTAATCTAACTATTATCTAATATAATTAAAAGTTTAGCTTAAATCTGATCTTGTCATAATTTTTTCCCTAATGCTTTCCTAGGCTATGGTAAGTAAAACTTTCTGTTAATGAGTGGTTTGTGTATATAGCTGGAAAAAACTATACTATATAGTATATATAGTATATTAGTGCTTTAAATGATTAATCACATTCAAAATAAAAGTTTTTGTTTTGTTTAGATTTGTATTTACTGTATGTATGTATGTGTATGTGAGTGTGTGTATGTATGTATATGTATATATATGTATGTATATATATATATAAATACAAACGCATGCATGTATATACTTAAGAAAAATATAATATGTTTATGTATTAAATATATTTAAATATAATATAAAATGTAAGAATATAAATATATAAATGTATATTATATTTTTAAAAATATAAAAACGTAATGTAAAAATATATATGTATGATTGTGTATTTATATGTGCATAATAAACATTATTAAACAATACAAACACATATATAAACAAAACAAAAACTTATTTTGGATGTCACTAATCACGATAAATCATTTTACATCACTAATATTTATATAGTTTTCTTCTTCAGTTTCAGTTTTTTTGGTTTATTTTGGGCTTTTACTCAAAGCAGACTGAAATGGCATCCTATGTCATACACATTTTGTAGGCATGTGTTTTTGTAGGCATCTAAATTTTTATTAGCTATAACAGTGTGTCCTAAAAAATTATAATGTAAGAAGATTCCAGTGACAAGAAATTTGTCTGTCCACACTGAAAGCAAAAGTGCTGTCATTTTTCCCCACAAAAATATATGATATAGATTATATAGATGTAGATTATTTGTCAGAAATGATTTGAGCTCAGTTTTGCTTTCAGCATCATCTATGATTTGCTGCTCGATTCTGGTGTGATTGCAGTGAGCTGTAATACTACATCACCAATGAATGACCGTATGACTTCCTGTCTCAGAAGGGTTTGATATTACAAGTGCTCTGTTTTTGTTTATAATGGATTTTGGTGTTCATGTAAGTGTGTCAATGTAATTTTCCAGCAATCTTGAAATTGAATGTCTTCTCTTCACCCTTAAAGAGAAACATCTTATGTGACTGGTGCATTAAAAACCAGACAAGTGTGCATATGACTGAGAAATGGAGCTCTATTTAAAGTGCTCTTCTTCTCCAGTTCAGTGACATGCCCATGAGTCAGAAATGGAGAACTTTCATCAATCAGTCTTTGTTGCAAAACAATAAATCTGAAACCCACACAGATACATTTGACATGCTGTGGAGGGGACAAAAAAACAACAGTCACACACAGTCACAACGACTCACACAACAGTTTGCATTTCAACAGACGCTTCTTTTTTTGTTGTTTTAAGCTGAATATAAACAAAGGTTATTGAACAAATCTGAAAAACGTGATTCTGAATGGTCAGTCTCTAAATCTGATGGTCAAATATTTCTGTAAAATCAAACCTTTACTACAGTTAAATATTTCCTAATGTCGGCGTGTGCATACTGTGTATTAAAACTAGTGCTGTCAAATGATTAATCGCGATCAATCACATTGAAATAAAAGTTTTTGTTTATATAATATGTAAATATACTGTATATTTTTATTATGTATAAATAAATATGAACAAATGCATGAATATATTTTAGAATATATTTGGTTTTATATGAAATATATTTATATATAATATAAAATATAAGAATGTGAAAATAGAAATATATAAACATGTAAATATTTTAAAATATATACATGTGTGTATTTATATGTACATAATAAATATACACAGTACATATATATAAATTATGTAAACAAAACCTTTAATTTTTACTGCAATTAATTGCAATTAATCGTTTGACAGCACTAATTAAAACACATTTTTCAGTACAAGTTAATATATATTAATGTACATAGAAGTTACAAAGAGTAACATTATTTAATAGCGCATTATCCAGTAATAATATATTACATTAATAGTGGTGTTCACTGGTTAAAGACTTGCTTTATCATTTAACATTTACAATATGTTACCCACAATTAGAGCTTTTAAGAATGTTATGCAAGTGATAAATATTATGTTTTACCCTTCAATCTTTTGTATCTAAATTTTAATACTTTTTTGTTAATAATCATTTAGATGTGCCGCAACTTGATTTTTTTCTTCTTTTTGTTTGTAGAAATGGCATTTTCACTTAGCAATGTAATATTGATCCATGTAGCTTTCAGGCTTTTTTTTTCTCCATTGACTGAACCTTAACCAGGACCTGCCAGCCCCCTCGCTCACCCTGGACCACAATTGACTTGCTGAGCAATTTGTGGTTTGAGAAAAGATAAAGCCAGGCCATTTGCATGTTTTGAATCACTGTCATTAGCTATGAGAGGCTAAATTGCTCTTATCTCTGTTCTCATGGAAAATCAATCTTTGGAGTATTGGTCTGCCTTTAGCTATCACTGAGAGTTCAGCATGTTGTTCAGCGGTCTATCTATGCTGGTTTTTGAGTGTTTTGTTGGTGCTGTTCTTTATTATGGTATTTCTTTATTTACAAAGTTGGCTATGAAATGCTAAAAGCTAGTTGCCCTTAATGGCCGACTAGTGCTTAGCTTATTAATGGGAATGTAGGAGACACAAGCATAGAACAACGTTTAGCAGGTGTTTAAGGAAACATTAAAGACAGTTTTGCTAAACCCACTGTTAGAGCTAAAATGGTATAATGAGGATTAGTATTGCTAATTGTTAATAATTAGGCACATGTTCATATTCAACCTTTGTTCCCCTCTCAGTCTCTTGTGCAGTCTAGGAAAGCAGGAATCTCTCATGCATTAGCTGCACGCTCTTCACTGAAGGACGAAGAACTGGTAAGAGATGCAAAATACACAAGCATCTGTCATCTTTCTGCTTCTCACTTCATCAAGTTGTTTATGTTGTAACAAGAGTAGTGACAGAGCTTTTCTTCTGCATACATGTGAGTGAAACAGATTAATGAAAAAGGATAAATGGAGTGCAGGACTTGGTTCTGTCATTGGTTGTTTATTGGATGGGGTCAGATCCAATTGCAAGCTCACAGTAGATTGTGGGCAGGGATAAACAATTGGAAAGGAATTGGAAAAGCATATTTTACTAGAGGAAAGAAAAAAATTAAATGAAAGATATGCATGGATAAGCTATTCGGATGATGTGTTAATGATGGGCTTTTATGCAAAAAGGCACAAAATAAGTTACTACTCACTGAAAAGCCATGATTGACATCACTGATGATCAATGTCATGTGGACGCATGTATTATAACCAATAACCATGAGACAGTTTGAATGTAATTTTCAGTAAATCTTGACATTATTTGTGTCATATGTCTTCATTAAAAAGTACTCTCCAGCTAAACAAATAAAAGTAATTATGCCTTTCAGCAGACTTTCAAAAGTAATAGACATTAGCACAACAATCATTTGTGTAACATTATTACATTAACAGTGCTTTTTGTCATTTTTATAGCTTGACAGCATCTGTCTCTTTTTAATTTCATTGCATGGCATTGTGTTTTTTAGTTTTTTGTGTTGTAATGAGAATAGAGTAATGGTTGACATATTTCTAGTTAAAATGTCTTATCAAAATGTAAAGGTACCCTTCAAAATGCTCTGCATTGAATGTTTTTGAAGCATTTTTTCAAAAGAGAAAACAAGATGTATGCCACCTACACTTTATGTAGATAAAGATGTGGTTTTCATTTGGTCATCAGTTTGACACCTGTCTGCCCACTTCCATAACTACACCTACAACCAGGACCAGTTTTTACAAAGAACATCTTTGTACTCTTACATTTTTGCTTCTCAATGCTTTTTCCTATTTTCTGTTTGAACCATTCGTAACTACTTCAAGATTTTTCACTTCAACACATCCTACATGTGATCTAGTGTTTGTTTTGAAATGTCTTCTACAGGGTTGCATCTAGGGCCTGTTTGCCAGAAACTATTTTCAGTGTGTTTTCTCTCTCTGTAGAAGAATCACGTGTACAAGAAGACCCTTCAGGCTCTGATTTACCCCATTTCTTGCACAACACCCCATAACTTTGAAGTGTGGACGGCCACCACGCCTACCTACTGCTACGAGTGTGAGGGTTTGTTGTGGGGCATTGCGCGGCAGGGCATGCGCTGCTCAGAGTGTGGAGTCAAGTGCCACGAAAAATGCCAGGAGCTTCTCAACGCAGACTGTTTACAGAGTGAGTCACCCACCAAATACTGAAAAACAAGCAACAACCAAACAAACCTAAATGTATTATTACTCTAGTGTTCATACAGAAATTACAGTTAGCAGTTTGTTTATTTATTTTTTGAACCACTGTCCCTTATGAATGTTACATCTGTGCCATTGAGATGTTTTTTAACAAAAGTAATTAACTCAGTAAGAAAGCATGTAAAAATGAGTAAGAAATATTTAAGATTACGCTCTATGCAATTTATGAAATATATGCCAAAAAGGCAGAAATGTACTAATTAGTCCTGTCAAGTGATTAATCACAATTAAGTGCATCCAAAATAAAAGTTTTTCTACATTTATATATGTATGTGTATTGTGTATATTTATGTAAATACAAAAAAATGAAAATATTTACATTTATATAATAATATTCTTATATTTTATATTACACATACTGTATATTATATAAACAGCATATTTTTCTTAAATATATACATGCATGTGTTTGTATTTATATATGCATAATTAATATACACAATATACACAACTTTTATTATGGATGTGATTAATCATGATTAATGGGTTGACAGAATTAGTACAAATATAAAATGGAAACCTTTTCACTAGTGCAGTATACAGTATTTTTCATGTTTTTTCCCTTTTTTATTGCATGTTTTATTTTGCAATTAAATTTTATTATTAAAGATTTCTCTACCTTTGCTAGGAGCTGCTGAGAAGAGCTCCAAAACAGGAGCAGAGGACAGAACCCAGCATATCATATCGGCCATGAAGGACCGCATGAAGATCCGAGAGAGGAACAGGCCTGAAATCTTTGAAATTATAAGGCTCGTGTTCAGTGTGACTAAACTGAACCATGCTCAGCAGATGAAGGCCATCAAACAGACTGTGCTTGACGGAACATCAAAGTGGTCTGCCAAAATCTCCATCACAGGTACGGAAGCAGGGACAGCTGTTATTGCTCTGATACCTTGCAGTAATCCAAATTTTCAAGGAATGGTTGTATAAATGCAGATTTCTAATAGAGCTTTTAATAATATGCACTGTGCCAGCAACAGAACACATTTTTCCTGACTGTGGGTTAATCTTACAAGAGTCTGTGTGTTCGCGTGTGTTTTCCAGTGGTGAGCGCTCAGGGCCTGCAGGCTAAAGACAGAACTGGTTCCAGTGATCCGTATGTGACCGTTCAGGTTGGCAAGACTAAGAAGAGAACCAAAACTATCTACGGTAACCTCAACCCTGTGTGGGAGGAGACGTTCAACTTGTGAGTCTTATTTAATATTTTCAGTTCTCTTTGTTCTTTTGGAAGCCTGTCCTTCATCTGCTGTGTTCTTATTCTCATTTCTTTTCAGTGTAATCCGGAAATTATTGCTTAGGTGTTGTTGTTATTTCTCAGAAGGTTTTTTAGGGGAATTAAAAATAGAAACAAGAATATAGAGCTGTAAAATAAACGTGAATAGCATGGCTCAAAGTAATTTGGTTGGTTTTGGGATCTCTGACATTTGATTGCAAGTATCTTGGAAAATCTGATCACATTTTGTTTGATTGTTAAGACCTCTTTTCAAACCCTACAGGAGACATGAAATTACTGGAGGTTTTGCTCAGGAAAAGAAATATAAAAATTTGAAAAGCAGGAGACTTCAGCAAAAGTGTCTCAGTTTTATCTTAATGCAGGCTACAAGAAATAATTAGGTGTTAATATAAGATTTTAAAAGAGACCTCATTGGCAAGTTTTCTGTCCTACAGGTATGTTAGTGAAAGTCAAGTCAAAGTTTTTAAATGATCATATGTTCAGGGTACAATGAAATTCTTACATGGGGAGCTTTCTTGAAGAACTAAGACTAAGGATTTACAAAAAATATGTGGAATATGAGGCAAATTTTTGTATGCACTACTTTTAAAAAAATGTTATGCAGGAAATAAGTGCTTCATTGCATTACATTATATAAATAAATTAATATGGCCCCCCTAACCATAGTAATGTTGTGCATTACCTTTATTTAATAACCTGTTGTTTTATAAAAGCAATAACATATATTTTAACATTCTTATTTTTAACCGAACAGTTGCTGGTAGCCCTTAACTTACATAGTTAAAAATGGCTACCAACAACTTTTGGTTGTTTGGTTACCAGTAGAAGGAAAAAGTCATACAGGTTCGGAGCAGTTGATGATGTGTAAATGATGACACAAATTAAATTAAATTTGTAGGTGAACCATCCCTTTAAATTGTTTTTATGAAAATGAACTAATACTAATATTTTATTTAATAAATTAGCTTTTCACAATCACAGTAAACAATTCCTACAAGTAATATAGATACGCTCATTAACATAGCATAATGTAAACTGTTTATATTTGTCAAAAAATATAGCAGCTTGTGTTAATATTGATTAATTGTTAACTTTGTTAAAATCGCACAGTTGTCTTTTGTTCACAAATTTGTCTTTTCCTCCCTAGTGAGTGCCACAATTCATCTGACCGCATTAAACTGCGTGTGTGGGATGAAGATGACGATATAAAGTCTCGTGTGAAGCAGCGTCTGAAGAGGGAATCTGATGACTTTTTGGGTCAGAGCATTATCGAGGTCCGAACCCTCAGTGGTGAAATGGATGTCTGGTACAACCTTGGTAAGTATGTTTAATTGTGGGGTGTTATTTAATTCCTTTAAAATTATCTTTTGAATTTTGAAAATCGCACTCCTGATATACAGCTCTACAGTTACGACGTCAATTTCACATCAAACTTGAATTCTAATTTGCTGTGGACCCACCCTGAAATTTTGAAAAGGTTTTATGTTTTGTTCTACAAAATAAATGACATGCTGTTACATCTCAAACATGAATTTTGAAACCTTCATGTGCTTTAATGCAAGTTGTTAAAAAATGAAAGCTGAAGTTGCTCCAGAAGGGCTAATGAAGACCTTATTTTTCTCATAAATCTAAAACTGATATTAGAAAAAAAACATTAGAAATTCTTGAGGGAACCCATGACTAGACAGTGGTAATTTTCTTATGAGTTTTAGGAATACAAACTGAATGGCTCCATTGTATGTCACAAGAAATGAAACCATCTGTCTAGGTGCCATGCAGGTCCTAAATGATCTATGCCTAAAATATGAACTGTGTTGTAATAATATATATATATATATATATATATATAATTTAATTCTTAATGTTGTAATAAGTCTGATCCCATAAAAGTCATATAATGGAATTATTTGCATGCATTTAGATCAAAGATAAGATTGTAACTGAAATATGCCAAATTTTGCTTTAGCTATTCATGAAAGCTCAGAACATTTATCTAATGTGTTCTGGTTTCTAAAACAATACATTGTTTCTGATGGAAATATTCAGTATTAGTATGCATTTTAAAATCTTGAGTTGGATTTCTTTACATGTGAAAAAAAAAGCTGATTACATGTTACTAAACTTGAATCAATTGTTACCATTATGAAATGTGATTGTCTTTTATATCAGGTGTGTAATGGCCATGTGTTATCTCTAACTTTTCAGAAAAACGCACAGACAAGTCAGCGGTATCAGGGGCCATCAGACTCCAGATAAGTGTGGAAATTAAAGGAGAAGAGAAAGTGGCCCCTTATCATGTTCAGTACACCTGTTTGCACGAGGTAAACCTTAAATTCCTTTTAGATTACAAGTGTGTGTCTAAGAAGTGTCTGTGTATACTACTGTGCCAAAAATGTGGGGTTAGTTTTTTTAAAAGAATTTACTTTTTTTCAGCGAGTGACCATAATGACCCTAATATTGTTAAAAAATATTTATATTTGAAATAAATGCTTCTGTTTTGAACTATTCATTGGAAAATCTGTCATGGTTTTTACAGCGGCACAACTGTTTACAACACTGAAAATAATGAAAATAAAAACTTATTTTAAATTGCAACTAAAGTTTGCATCAAATAAATGCAGCTTTGGTGAGAATAAGGCTGTGAAAATATTACATGTTTGAAAGCAAAATCATCCCTATAGAAACACACATCACTGAGCCTCTTTCTCCCTCTCTTTTTTTGTAGAATTTTTTTCACTTTGTGACAGACGTTGAAGGGCAAGGTGTGGTGAAGTTGCCCACGGCACGAGGAGATGATGCCTGGAAGGTCTACTTTGATGAGATTGCTCAGGATATTGTAGACGAATTTGCCATGCGCTATGGAATAGAATCCATCTATCAGGCCATGACGTAAGCCCTGGAGCATTTTAAGTGTATTCTGACAGTCCTTTGATGTCAGTAGGAAGTATCTGCTGGTAGCTTTGTGTAACAATATCAATTTCCATCAGAATCAGTCAGTCTTAAGACCTATAAATCCTGTTAAGCACATTAGTCCTGATTAGGGATTTAAGTGGTGAGAATGTAGTGATTACTCGCCCTCATGTCGTTCCAAACCCGTAAGACCTTTGTTCATCATTAGGACACAGATTAAGAGATTTCTGATGAAATCTGAGAGCTTTCTGACCCTGCATAGACAGCAACACAACTACCACGTTCAAATGGATACGAATGTGCGTCGAAGGCTGACACAGAAGAGAAGAAATTGTTGAATAAAGTCATCTTTTTTTCTTTTCTTTTTTTTTGAACATAAAATGTTCACATAGCTTCAGTAAATTACAGTTGAACTGCTGATGTCACATGGACAATTTTAATTATGTCCTTACTATGTTTTTAGGCCTTGAATATGGTAGTTGAATTGCTTTCTATGCAGGGTCAGAAAGCTCTCAGATTATATCAAAAATATCTTAATTCGTGTTCTGAAGGTCTTATAGCTATGGAACAACAAGCATATAATGACAGAATGTGCATTTTTGGGTGAACTATCCCTTTAATTATAAATAATTATGATTAATAAATGGATATTAACCTAGAATTCTGTCTTTTCAGTAGTGGGACTTGTTTTGGTGAGAGGCAGTGAATCACAATAAACTTCTTGTTTATGAGATGAGAAGTCCAAATACTCATATTTATACTTATATAAGGAAATGAATACCAGATATTTAAAAGCGACATTTGCTAGTATTAAGTAACTGTACAACCGTTAAGTAATAATAGTAAATGTCACTCTTTTTGAATAATAAAAGCATGCTCAGTTTCTTACTGCATGTCTGTGTCTGTCCACCTGTAGGCATTTTGCGTGTCTTTCCTATAAATACATGCTGTCTGGTGTTCCTGCGGTAATGAGCACACTCCTGGCCAACATCAACGCATTCTACGCTCATCCCACCTCAGTCACCAACGTCTCCGCCTGTGACCGCTTCACTGCCTCCAACTTTGGGGTAATGTTTACTTTGCATCGCACACAACATATATAGCCCGACTGAAGGACAGTTTAAGGTTTGGTTATTCCCTGCATCCATCAACAGTAAAGCTGCTCAAAACAATGAAAAAGTAGTTATGCATCTTTACTTTTTCTTTGTTACGAAATGAAAAGGTACATTGTTATTGGTATTTTAAATAAAACTGCTTTTGTATATATGTGCAAACTTTTAAGTAATTCCTTTATTCAGTAAGCTTGCATAAAGAAACAAATATGTTGTCATAAAAGATTTCTATTTGAAATAATTGTTAAAAAAACCTCTGTATTCATGAAAGCATCTTGAAACAATGTGTGGTTATTTCCACAAAAATGTTTCATCACAACTGTTTTCAGCATTGGTTATATAAGAAATGCATCTTGAGCACCAAACCAGCATATTAAGAATGATTTCTGAGGGATCATGTGTCACAATAGACTGGAGTAATGGCTCCGGAAACCACAGGATAGATTAATAATATATTAAAAAAGACAGTAGACATAGATTAATATTAAATAATTATTAAAAGTATTTAAACAGTTCTTTTAAATGGTAATGTTCCTTCAAAATATAAAAAAAAAAAATGCTTTTTAAAAATAGTTTCATGTAAAATCTGAAAATCAACCTTTTAACCATAGTCTAATAATACTGATGTATACAATATAATCTGAAAAATCCCCACAGTTAGAAGCACAGACTAATTGATTATCTATTTTGAGTAGGGATGGGTATTGTAAAGGTTTTAACGGTATTACTGCTTTATCTGTACTTTTTGTTGTGTTTTTAATATTAAAAAAAATTATGAAAAAAAAACTAATTGAGAACAGAATTAACAACTTTTTTTTTTTATGTAAAATAATTATCTGTAGCCTAACAAACACCAATGTTTGAGCAAATATTACACAAGCAAAACAAATGATTGTAAAACAAATAAATAAACACAACAATTTTCCTGTGAAAGAATGGACAGTGGTTACAGGTACAGTATACTGCAAGAGGACTAACAGTTTATAACTGCAGCTTTAACCAAGAAAGTTGCAAAATGCAGCTAAACAATCAGCTGTGTCTTATGTTTGTTTTATTAGAACACATTATTTTTAATGTAACCAAAATATGTGTTTATTAAATTATTAACATTATTATAACATACTTTGGAAGACTGCTAGCATGCGTAATTAAAAATGTTTTCTTGTGCAAGATTTTTATTTTAAAAGACGTGCATCAAAAAGCCGCTGACCCTTCTGTCAGATCCGGTTTAGCAAGTAAAAACGAACTGTACTGATTCAGTGTCTGTGGTCAGATGAGATGTTGACAGGTTTATTGTCAGTGACATTGTTATATTGTTATTTTCATAAGTCTCTCACTTCAGAAAAGCGAACTATCCTGTCCTGCCAGATGTTATGCCGTGTTCGTTGCGCGCATAAATTTGCTTTGTTTTTGTTTTCTAACTATATATATATATATATATATATGTGTGTATATATGTATATATATATATATATATATATGTATATATAGTGGGTCGTGGCTTGATGACCATGGGACACTGTGGGTCTCAAGGCCAAACCAGTTGTAAATCACTGCTTTAGATCGTTCGGTTTCCTCCGCCATCGTCACTCTGTTAAGCGTGAGCTTTGGTGTTGTGCGTGCGCGAGCTCTGTGTACAGCAGAACCTATGTGCGGAATAGACAGACATTTCGCACGTGAGATTACCAGTACCGAGTGCAGGCAAATGTCTTTAATATCGCAAATTAGAAAAGGTTAATATATACTAGGTAACGATTATTTGGCAATAAATAGGAAAAAGTTGTTTTTTTTTCTGCAGTACCGACAGCAGAACCGTTAACGTCATAGCTTATCGATACTTCTGTCTTTTATAATTTAGCACCGGTACTGATTAAGTACTGAGTTTCGGTAACCCATCCCTAGTTTTGAGCACATAGAAGTGGAGTGATGTACACATTGAAAAGTCCTAGTGCCATTGGACTAAATGTCAACTCTTTTGTAATGTTGCTCAGCCAAATTTAAAGACTTTAAATACCTGGAGTATAAGATATAATGTCACGTTTGATCACAGATTTGTTTTTATAATCAGAGTCACATAAAACCTTTGATCCCATCAAAGGCTCTTATATGACACAACTGAAGATGCTATCATGCCAGCTGATTCAATCGATGGATAAATACAGCTGCAGAGCACAAACTCTTGTACTGGACCCTTCTTCTGTAGGAGCTTGCTCATACAAGGATTTGAAAAGATACAACGTGGTGAATAACTGAGACCTTGTCAGTGTCCCTGAACCTTTGATTCCCTTTCAAGTTTTCTCATTGCTATCAGACAAATTTATCCAAAAGCCTGTCTGTGGTGTGTTTGTACGGTATGTTTTTGTTCATGTGTGTATGTGGATTCACGCTCTGTGTCCTTGGCTCAAGGTCTAGATTCCATTCGAAGTGAGATTGGTGTCAGAAAAACACATCTTTTGGGGGCTAGTTTTTGCTCTGACTCCATAACTAAATCAAACTTTGCCTTTCAAAACATAGAAAGAAACAGACAATTCTTTTTTTGTTTGTTAAATTTTATTCACCACCGACTCATTTTTCTCTCTGTTAATGCAGAAAGATCGCTTTGTTAGACTGCTGGATCAGCTCCATAACTCTCTCCGAATTGACCTGTCAACGTACAGAGTAAGTATTCATCATGTTCATTAGCTTAACCTAATCTACAGGCACAGTTGATGCAGTCTAGGATGGTGTGGTGTAAAACATATTACAGATTAGTTGGAAAATGACGCACATTAAAAAATATTTTGTTCACACATGTTGTTATTTACCTTCGTTTTGTTCTTTGTTGTCATACTGCAATCTTATATTTCTCAAGCCCTTCACTGAAACTGACATCTCCTTGGTAAACTTTTGAAAATGTCAGGGGCAGAATTTTAGGCGTTTTTTATTTATTTGTTTTAATACTGATTGATCTTTAGTCATTAAGTCAGTAATCTTTAAAACATTTCAGTATTATTTTATCATCATCAGAATCAGAACGATCGATGTATGCACATAAAAGGAGTTTGTTTTGGTGACAAAAGAAGCTTCCAGTACACAGAGAAACAACAACATAGAGATAAGAAAAAATGAAGATATGCGAGTGAAATATATGTATATTAACATAATAAATTAACAGAATATGTACAGGTGTTCTGTCCATCCATCCATTCTTTAAGGCACTTGTCCTCTGTAGAGTCACAAGGATGCTGGATCTTTGGGCTAACGTCTCTGGCAGCATGTTTTACATTTATTACGTCATATTGTGCTTCTCACTCAAGCTTCCTGTCATCTTCATTCTGTCCCTTTGATCTCCAGAATAATTTCCCAGCCAGCAGTAAACCACGTCTAGCAGATCTCAAATCCACAGTGGATTTGCTGACCAGCATTACATTCTTCAGACTGAAGGTAAGAAAACGTACTTCTAATAAATCAGATCAAGCAATGGCATGCAATGACGCATTTCTTGTTGCTTTATACAGGGATGTAGGTCTTATTTGTAATACATATATTGAGTGACAGATCCTATAGAGATGAGTAATTCAATTGTGTTGCATAAATTCTTGAGTAAACGTTCAGTCATATCTGTTTGCCTGAGTTCATACAGTAGAAGAGGATAATAGAAGGTTTGAGATGAAGATTGATTTCTTTGTACTCTAAGAGAGAGGCTTTTGTGCGGGCTTTCATAACGGAGATTAGTCACTATTGATTTGTTAGCGGGTGTTACATTGCTTTTACATAGATGCGTTTTTGTCTTCTCTGGCACCTCCTGTGTCCAGGTTCTAGAACTGCAGTCTCCCCCGCGTGCCGCCCATGTGGTCAGGGACTGTGTGAAAGCATGCCTCAACTCCACATATGAGTACATCTTTAACAACTGCCAAGAGCTGTACAACAGACAGTTCCAGCCGGCCACGGAGCCTGTGAGTAAAAACATTTGCGTCATGCACAGGTGTATGTTTGCATACACCCAGATGGGATGCGTACGCTTGTGTTTGACAGTAAGTTTGGATATTTCTGTTTAGATGATATCATTATGAGAGGTTGAATTTCTCATGGGTAATACCAGTATTTTAACATGGGACATCAGCTTGAAATGTGTATCCATAGAGTTTAGCTGTTACCATAGAGACCGCGTTTGTTCATAAAGGTCAGGCCCATGAATCATCAGTACAATTCTGAGTTTCTTTCATAGACTTTTAAATCTATCTATCTATCTATCTATCTATCTATCTGTCTATCTGTCTATCTGTCTGTCTGTCTAATTTTGCGTCTGTCTGTCGTTCTGTCTCTAATTTTGCATCTGTCAGTCGTTCTGTCTGTCTGTCTCTGTCTAATTTTGCGTGTCTGTCGTTCTGTCTATTTGTCGTTGTGTTTGTCTGTCTGTGTCTGTCCAATTTTGCATCTGTCTGTCATACTGTCTAATTTTGCGTCTGTCTGTCATTCTGTTTGTCTAATTTTGTGTCTGTCTGTTGTTCTGTCTGTCTAATTTTGTGTCTGTCTGTCTGTCTCTGTCTAATTTTGTGTCTGTCAGTCATTCTGTCTGTCGTTCTGTCTGTCTGTCATTATGTCTGTCCTTCTAACGTTGCATCTGTCTGTCTGTCATTGTTCGTCCGTCTGTCGTTGTCTTTCTCTAATTTATTTTGTGCGTATGTCAGTCTTTGTGTTTGTCTGTATCTGTCTGTTTGTTGTTGTGTCTGTCTGTATTAAGTTGCGTTTTTCTGGTATTATGCCTGTCTGTCATTGTCTGTTGTTCTGTCATTTTACCTGTCATTTAATCTGTTGCTCTGTCACTTTTGTCACTTTTTGCCATTATGTTGTTTTATGTCATTCTGTCTGTTGTTTTGTCATCATAGATGTTGTTTTCATGTCGTTCTATATTTTCTTTCTATATCTATCTGTATTCTATTTATTTGTTTTTAATTTCTATATTCTATCAATTTGTTGATAATTTGATATTTTATCTGTTTTGTCTGATGGTCGTTCTAATGTTTTGTCATTTTATCTGACATTTTATGTTGTTCATTCTCTTGTTTCGTCTGTTATTTTATCTTTTGTTCTATCTCCCTGTTTATCTATCTTTATCTCTCCATCTATCTATTGTTATTTCGTTCTATCATTCTAATGTCTATTGTTCTGTTGTATCATGCAATTGTTCTAAACAACAGAAACCACAAGAAAAGAAAGAGGGAGAAGAGGGTGAAGAGGAGGAAGACAAAAAGGATGAGAAGGAGGAGGAAAATGTTGCTGTTGAGGAAGCAGGACCAAGCATACAGAATTTGGACTTCTGGCCCAAACTCATCACCTTAATAGTTTCCATCATAGAGGAGGACAGGAACTCCTACAGCTCAATCATAAATCAGTCAGTCACTGTACAGAGACACACACAATATCACATACAAACACACTGAGCTGCTTTGTTTGACCTTGTGTGTCCTGTGCAGGTTTCCTCAGGAGCTGAACGTGGGGAAGGTCAGTGCTGAGGTCATGTGGACACTATTCGCTCAGGACATGAAGTATGCACTGGAAGGTATGAAGAAATATGTATATGTGTGTGCCCTTAAAGGTGTCATAAACTGAGAAATCAAAATTCCCTTGATCTTTTGACATATAGGAGGTCACTGTACTTTAAAAACATCCTGTAAGTTTCAGAACTCTTGCTAGCCTAAAATCAGCTTATATTGAAACCGATTTGCCTAAACGACAGCTTCTTCGACTTTTTTTGATGTAATGGTGTGGATAAGCAATGCCTTTGCAGAAGGTGATCAACACCTGCTTCTACATCGCTGCTTGTTTAGCCCCACCCACCGATTCACATTGGAGTGTAAATCGTTTGATATGTACTTATGCGTTTTAACCTAAATCACAGCAGCATCCATTTATAAAGGATGTAGGCTGTCAAACATACACAACTGTTAGCCACGCTGTTCTGATGAAGGGGGTCAAAACAGGACAATAAATAACCTATTATTTCAAAATAATGATTTTTTTTTTTTATGTTAAAATCATACGTCGACCTTAGAGAACTAAATAATAAAAGATCCAGTTCATGACCCCTTTGTAGTATGTCTGTGTTCACTACAAATTTATTTGAGATTATTCCTAACATCATTCCATCTTACCTTCTTATCTGTCTCTGTCTTCAGTTCTTAATCATATCGTCTACAAACACTGGAAGAATGGTAAAGGTCATAATGCTATAAGGCCTTTTGGAGTCATGAGAGTGTGAACTTGGGCGTACATTTCTTGTTATAGATGCAAGATCATTACACCTCTCTGTTAAGTGATATGTTCCCACAAAATCGGCATAATCGGCATTTTTTATGTTAGTTAACATTTCTTTGCACATCACCAGTTCTTTGACTCATGCTGTTTTCACTACTGTAACTTTGAGAAGTAATGTGAATTTGAAATATATTCCAATATATCAGGCACTGCCTTCTTTTTTAAAAACAGCTTGTAAAGCTTTGATTTGGAATGAAATATTAGTAGTGTTAGAGTAATTCAATTCAATATCTGCCTTACCTCACCATGATTTAAGTGGGCCAAATTGCTGAGTACTGAATCTGTCCGGTGTTATGTTAATGTGCTCTACTTGTTAGTTTTTTTTACAGTTTAGTTTGAATAATTTTCAGGGTGGGCAGGGAAGGGAGCTTTGCATTGTTAAGGTTTCATTTCAAAAGAGCAAAGCAAATCCTGTTTTCAATGATAAAATACTCTTTAAAGGTTCAAAGCTCTCTTTTTGGTCTCAAGTCCTCACTCTCTCATTTCTACAGCAGAGTTAGAGAATAGAACCCTCTAGTTTCCTTTTAGATCTTCCAAGTAGGAGTAAGCTAGAGTTAGACTCCTCATTGAAAAAATTATCTTTTTCTTTTGATGCCAGCATCCTTTTGTTTTGAAACCACATCTTTCATTGCACACCTGCACTTTTTCTGTTCTTCCTCAAGTGTTCTTCATCTCTCCATTTTCTCCTGCCTTGTTTTCTTGATTTTAGCACCTGCCACATTCCATATTCGCAGACTTGATTTTTATGCTGGTAAGACATACTGTATGGTGAAGTCTCTGTGAGAGTTTATGTGTGCACGTATACACGACTGTTCAAAGATGTTTGCGGGTTGGTGAGATTTTTTTGATTTATTTAAAGAAAGCCTCTCCAAGGCTGCACTTAATTGATCAAAATTAAGTTATGTTAAAGCTAGTATTTTTTGTGCGTTTACTTTTGTTTTTTAGCAACTTTTATTATTATTAATTAGTGCTGTCAAACAATTAATCGCGATTAATCGCATCCAAAATAAAAGTTTTTCTTTACATAATATATTTGTATGTACTGTGCCTTTTTATT
>JAUMHE010000048.1:2162702-2210154 GCA_032359235.1 Enteromius mattozi
GTAAATACTTTCAAAATATATACTGGATGTGTGTGTTTTAATATAAACATAATAAATAAACAAAGCATAAACACATAAATTATGTAAAGAAAAACTTTTATTTTGGATGCGATTAATCGCGATTAATCATTTGACAGCACTATTATTAATATAATAAGTGTTGAAAACACTTGTGCTGCTTAATATTTTGTGGAAACCATTATACAGTTTTATGTTTGGAATGTAATTTCTAAACATTAGCCTCTGTGAGTGAGTACAGCAGTTCATTCTTAATTTATAGCTTGTTGAAGAATACATATGTTGAAGCCAAAGGAGAGTAAATGTTTACTGGGTGAAATTCGTGACAAGGTAAGATGAAATTAAATGTGCCGACTCACGCTTGTTGTTTCTCCAGAGCATGAGAAGCTGAGGTTGTGTAAAAGTGCGGACTACATGAATCTGCATTTCAAAGTCAAATGGCTCTACAACGAATACGTCCATGACCTGCCCGCCTTCTCCGACACCGTCCCAGAGTACCCATCGTGAGTCACGCTGCTTCTAAAACTCATCTTTAGCTAAACTTTTCTCTCTTTCTTCAAATAACCTGCAGTTTGTTCTTCGTTTGAGTAGTTTTATGTTCTCGCTCACACACTGTGATCACCTACACTCCCAAATGGACTAGGATGCCTAGTTGATGCTTTCCTCTGTTGTTTAAATGTTCTTGACCACTTTCTGCTTTGCTGCCCTCCTGCTTTATTCCTCCTCCTGTTTCTCTAAATTTCTTTTTCATTTTCCATCTATAGGTGGTTTCTGCCGTTTGTTCTCCAGTGGCTGGCTGAGAATGAGGAAGTGTCAATGGAGTTTATGCATGGAGCCCTGGAGAGGGATAAAAGAGAGGGGGTATGGTTCAGAAACTGCTGTATAACCTTATATATGGCTTCTTCGCTCTTGGTCTACCAGGCATTAAAACAAGCCTTGTCAAACAAAATTACTGCTTGCTGTCTACTACCTGTTAGAGGGATGATTTTTCTCCAAATTGATAGACGTTTTCTTTTAGATACTGTATGTAAAGGGCAAATTTAAATGGTTTTGAGAAATGCTTTCTACAATGCCTTCAATTTATTAATGCTACTTTACAAATTTTGGGGGTTGATAAACATTTCTAAAGAATGTATATATATATATATTTTTTTTTTTAGTTTATTAAAAATAATTTGTATGTTTTTTAATGAAGTGTCTTCATGCTCTCCAAGGATGCATTTATTTGATCAAATATATGGTGAAAATATTTGTATTGTGAAATAATATAAAAATTTTCAGTAGCTGTTTTCTATTTTGATATATTTCAAAATGAGACATCTTTTTTGCTTTTTTTGCTAATATGCTCAAAAAAAAATTTCTGCTGAATATTTTTGTGGAAACCATGATTTTTCAAAGTTCCGTTTTTCGAGTTCAAAAGAACCACATTTACTTACTGTAAAACAGAAATCTTTTGTAACATTGTAAATGTTTTATTGCTACTTTTGATCAATTGAATGCATGCTTGCTGAATAAAAGTATAGTTTCCTTAAAAAAACAAAAAACAGCTCTTTTGGGCCTTGTCTCAGACTTTTAATCCTGAAATGTGTAAATGCATCATAAAATTCTGAGTATTTCATGCTTTTATTATGCAAAAAGGCGTAAAATAGTATTTATTTATGTGCATTTAAGATTCATAAAATTATAACATTTTATTCATTTCATTATTCTCATGACATTTTGACTTTGGACATGACATAAGTACAAATAAAAAAACAAACAAACAAACAAAGAGAAGACACAGGGCAGAAAGTTCCCGTAGTTAAGGCATCTATTCTCCTGTCTTTTCCACAGTTCCAGCAGACATCTGAGCACGCTTTGTTCTCCTGTTCGGTCGTGGACATCTTTACTCAGCTCAACCAAAGCTTTGAAATCATTAAGAAACTAGACTGTCCTGATCCTGCAGTGGTTGCCCAATACAATCGACGATTTGCCAAGGTGAAGATCAACAGACCACAAACCACACTACTACATACTGTTTCCAGAGAAACTGGAAAATAGACAAGCAGAGACTGACAGAAATATAATAGATAAGCTGCTGGCTCACTGTTTGTCTTTAGACCATCACCATCTGTTTCTTACCCTGTGAGTCATATTTAACTTAGACGTCTGACGCAGAGACATCTTTGTTAAAGCCTACACAGGTTTTGTAGGAGCTGAGATGCATTTACATTTTGTTCGATTTTACTAAAAACAGTGACTAAATATAATTATCTGACATAATCATAATCGTGCCATAATTTAATATCAGTAATCAGCATATTGAGGTCTATTTCTGGGAACAAAACACTTCATTTGTAGAGTACTTCTTTTAGGTTTGTTTAGGTGTAATGGCATTCTTTTTCTTTTTCCCCATTTTCAATCAGACTATCACCAAAGTGCTCCTGCAGTATTGTGCTATTCTATCCAAGAGTTTCCCCTCATACTGTGAGAAAGAAAAGACGGTGAGTCTTAACAAACACTATATTTACCAAATCTTTGAACTTAACATTCATTAAGTGTCCAAGTAGGTCTAAGTTCTGTGTCTCAACTTATATATCTTTATTTTTTCTTGTGCTGTTTGCTCTGTCCTGCCTCTGCTGTAGCCCTGTGTGTTGATGAACAACGTTCAACAGATGCGTGTGATGTTGGAGAAGATGTTTGAGTCTATGGGAGCCAAACAGGTAAGTTATTAACAGGCTTTTTTTTTTTTGCCTACAGATCCAGCACTTATTACAGAAACGTTCTTTGTTGGTGCTATTGTAAACTGACAACAGGGAAGAAGCCATTCAAACTATGCTTACCAATGGTACTTTTGTTTGCCTTATAAGGTACACTATCATTCAAAAATATGGGTTTATGAAGATTTTTCTCACATTTTTGTTGTAATATATTTTAAAATATAATTAATTTTTGTGATTTACTATTTATTTTGCCAAGTAGCCTTTACTCCGTTTTTTTAATGTCTTATTGCCAAAGCAACAGCATTTCTTTACTTTCCTTTTTTAATCAATTTAGTGCTTCCTTTCTGAATAAAAGTAAATACAATACAGACAGATAACATTTGAAAGGTAGTGTACCTCAATTATCCAAAATCTAAAATAGCATCATTTTACCTCAGGATGCACCTAATTACGTGTAGTTTTTGTGCTGCTTAGAGTATCGAGTTGTTTGCTTGTGCATCTGGAGAAACTGAAGTGTATGGTTTTGGTTTGATGACGCTGGGCCTGCCAGCATTTTGTGTGTGATATACTTGTGGTGAGCAATGAACTGAATGTTTATCTGTCACGAGTTCATCCAAATGTCCCACATCTTTTTGGAAATACCGGTGAATCATCTGCTGCAAGACACGAAAATGCCATTTGTATTTTTTTGACGTCAGTGAGTTTTTTTGCATATTTTTCTGTAGATATGTGTGTGTGGTGAATATTTGTAGTAGCTGAGCTAACACATGCATTTTTTTGTTTGTGTAGTATACTGTTGAGGAAGAGCGGGTAGGTGAAGTGATGTATTTTTCAGATGGATTATCCCTATAAACCTTCTGTGTGGTTTGTGTGGGTGTTGTGTTTAGATTCTTTCACTAGGTTGCAGTGTCCTTTATTGCACCCTTTATGCCACCCAAATGATTCAGCCCTCCATAGTGTTGTTCCCTTAGGATAAAATCCCTAAATCAACATTGATCTTTATTTTCACTCCCAGCTGGAGAATGAGGAGGAGCCTGAAGACGATGAGGAGGAGGTGTGTTGAGTGTTTATGTATAGGGTAATTTAAACATCTACCAGTTAGAAAAGTTGTGTGTTTGTATATGCAAATGCGAATTAAGTCTTGCTTATGAGTGTATGTGTTCAAAGCTGGGGTCAAAAACACCAAATTTTGTTTCTTTTGGTCTTCCTCTGTTCAGGCCATCACTGATGATGAAGGCAATGAGGTCTGCACACTGAACACTGTGGTACAGAGTGTGTGTGTGTGTGTGTGTTTGTGTGTGTGAGTGTGTGTGCGTGCACACGTGTGGGTGTTTTGCAAGATTTAGTGTAAATCAACAAGGCAGTGAAAGTCTTCTGCTACTACCTAGCACCTTCTTTCTTTTTTGTTTGCTTTCACTATGACTCATCTTGTTCTTTATTTCTCATTGCCAGTCAGATGAATCAGATGCTAAGGTGAGAAGCAGGCATAAGTCTCACCTGATGTGCATCTTTATGAAGCTCTTTATCAAACATATGAAACATTATAAATGGCTGTTCACACTGACAGAGATATGCAGTGACAAAGCGACCGGATGCGATGCAGCAATTACCATACACTTTACACCTACTAGCAAGTTACTGACAGTACAGCAACGACTTCAACAGAGCAGATAGTTCCACTACAGCTAAAAGGTTTGGGGTCATGTTAAAAAAAAAAAAATCTGTATTTTATAATATTTTTGATATGTAATTTATTCCTTTAATAGTAGAGCTAATGTAAGCAGCCATTACTCCAGCTTTCAGTGTCACATGATCCGTAAGTCATTTTAATATGTTGATTTGTTGCTCAATAATATTTATTATTATCAGTATTAAAACACTTAATATTTTTCTGGAAACTGTAATTTTCTTCAGGAGTCTTAAATAAATGTCAAATTCCAAACAATAGCCTATTTTTTAAATGGAAGGGTTTTGTTTTTTTTGTAAGCATTTAAGTCTTTGCTCTCATTTTTGATTTATCTTTTCAAGATAAACTTAATTTCTTTTCCAAACAAGAATAAGATCCTACTGAGCCCAAACTTTTTAACAGTAGTGTAAGTGGCCACGTTCACACAGCAGCAGAATCGGTTGTCAATCCTGTATTTAGGATTGACAACAGTATTTTCTTTACCAGTGTGAGTCTCGAAATTTCTGGTTCACACATCAGCTTTCAGTTGTGTTTAGAATTCTGTCTGCATGAACGTACCGGAGCCGTTAAGCCATACAAGCCCCATATTTCTTACCAGTAACCATAGCGACAATGACCGAAGTAATATCAAAGATGGCGACGTCTATAAACTGAAAGGTTTATAATTTTTTGAAACGATAATTGTTAATCTAGCTGCGAGTTCTTTCTTCAAATTTTCATTAACTGACAGTAGCTTTTAAATTTTGGGCAGAGGGAGAAGAATTTGAATCGCGCGGCGCGTGCAATTAACACAAAACTGACCGGTGTGTTCAGAGAATGCGGTTGTGAGTCCTGAAAATTTACAGGTGTGAGTTCGGTTACAGAATGTGGTTGTCACACCCAGAGCCATTAAGATTTTCAAAAACAGGATTGACAACCGTATTCTGCTCCTGTGTGAATGTATTAAAAAAATTATTGATTTATTTTTATGTTTATCATTGTTTTAATTGTTTAGTTTATTATTTGTGTCTGACTTTTGCATCTACATCTTTTCTATCAGTCTGGCATTTCGGATTCAGAAGGATCTGAGGTATGTTAAGAGATCATAGTCAGTGAAATCAAAAGCTCAGCTGATATACAGCACAGTCATGTGTCTGGTTTTAATTTACTCTGTCATTCATGGTTTGATTTTGTGAAATGTAATTTGAGATTGTGATTGACTAAAGAAAATACAAGTTTGAAATAATGGAGGCGAGTAAATGAGGACAATGTTCGTTTTGGCTGAACCGTCGCTTTAAGAATAAAGGTAGTTCATAACATCTGATAAGAGCAGACGGGTCTTTAGATTGCAGTCACACGCACTAAAGCCTGATTGACCCATTAATTGCGACCAGATAATTTAATGTAGCGCTTAAGCTTTTAAAAGAATCAAAAGCTTTCACTTCTACAGCTGGGATTTGTGCCTTAATTGATTCTTGCAGCTGAGAGCAGTGAATCTGAATAAGAGCATGAGTGAGGAGTGAAATATGTAGGTTCTCTGTATTCATAGAAAGAATTAATCTTAAATGCAAGTTAAAGATATTGATTAGATCCATACAAATGGTATATTTTCAATTGGAGGTGACAGAGTGAGTGTGTGATGTGTCCTGTGGAGTTTGTGTTTTAGACTCCAGCTGTGATGTTAATGATTGCAACTGAGTTAACATCAGCATCATTACATAATACAGGCTAATTAAAACAGCTCCACATCATGAGTGAACCGCAGAGTTACACCATGAAAGTCCATTGAATAGAAAATCATACTGTAGGGGTGAATTCACCAAACAATTGATGCACTTTTGCACTTTGTTGTTTGTGCGTTTATTTCTAAATGTTCACCCAAAAATCAATATTTGCTGAAAATCTACTCCCCCTCAGAGCATCCAAGATGTAGATGAGTGTGTTTCTTATTGACAGATTTAGAGGAATTTAGCATTACATGACTTGTTCACTAATGGCTGCTCTGCAGTGAATGGGTGCCGTCAGAATGAGAGTCCAAACAGCTGATGAAAACATCACAATAATCCACACCAGTCAAGACTTTATGTCTTGTGAAGTGAAAAGCTGAGACACAAATCCATCATTGAGGCATTATATGAATCCATACAGTAATAACATTTCCGCCAGTTGTCATGAATTAGTTTTCCTTCTATCCGTTGTTTGGAGATTCGTTCTGATGGCACCCATTCACTGCAGAGGGTCTGTTGGTGAGCAGGTGGTGCAATGCAATTTTATCAGGTTGGTATTTTAAGTTGATGGCACACTGCACTGTTATTTGAGAATGTATGATTTATTTTTATTTGTAGATTGACAACAAAGAAAAGGAGAATAAGGTTGGTTTTTTGGAGATAAAGGTCAACCCATTTGACTTTTTTGTGTTGTAAAACCCTTTTGATTGTATACCTTTTCAATAGTTTGTGTCATGTGCTCCTGTGATTGTGGTTTAGATCTTGTTGCAACATTTTCCGATCATGGGCCATCTTTTATTCCCATAGTTTCCTGTCCTACCTTTAGTATTGTATACAAAGTGTTCAAATAATGATAGGTACAGTAACTAAAGATTAGTTTTGGGATCGTGTTGCCAATTAAAAGAACTGAATAAGAACAGTTTAAGGCTCAGCAGGCACTCTTCTAGTGAATGCACCTAATATGTTAGTGCTTTGTGTTATTATGTTCAGGCGTTTTTAAAGCCAAGCAGTTACAGACATTTTTCAATTAATTCTGCTTTTTAAAGATGACGCTGTGAAGTGGTGACGACATATTTAGCTGTTTTTGAGTTCATGTGAGTCAGGTGTTGCTGTCAGGGTCTGTAGTAATGTTCTTTAACAGTGAACTTCTTGACTTGTGTGTTGGTGTTTGTGGGGAAAAACAAATAAATGCATAGATAAAGACAAGAAGCATCACATTTAGTGCTGTCAAACGCATCCAAAATAAAAGTTTTTGTTTACATTATATATGTGTGTGTACTGTGTGTATTCGTTATGCATTTATAAATACACACACATGCATGTATTTAGGAAAAATATGTTATATTTGTATATTGAATATATTAATATATAATGTAAATACATGTAAATGTTTTCAAAATATATTATGTATGAGTGTATATTTATATATACATAATAAATATATACAGTGCACACATATATTTTATGTGAACTAAGAACTTTATTTTGGATTTGATTTAACTGCGATTAATCGTTTGAAAGCACTAATCACATTTAAAGGGGTCATTTTGTCTATTTGGTGTAAAGTAATGTGTTTATGGGATTTAAGGTTCCAAAAACACATTATTTTCCACATACTGTACTTTATTGTTTCCCCTCTAATCCCTGCCTCCTGAAACGCATGGATTTTTACAAAGCTCATCGTTCTGAGAAGCAAGATGTGTTCTGATTGGCCAGCTGTCCAGCGCATTGTGATTGGCCGAATACCACAAGCGTGTGATGGAAATGTTACGGCCCTTATCGTATTGTGATATGTGACTATGAAATAAAAACAATAAAACCCCTCCTAAACAAGGCATTTGTTGCATCCAGTGGGGACATAATTACAGATTGCATCGCGCCTTGTAAACATTACCATGTCTGCATTTGTGATTGGAGAAACGACAAACAGCAAGCACTACTCTACTCTGCTCAAAACTCATGTTTGTATATTAAGTAGAAAATCCTTATGGCACCATAGCTATTTGCATTCTGTGAGTCAGAAGCACCAGACTGTCCTTGCAAAGTTGGAATTGCCTCACTTTATAAAAACAGCCTATGCATAGTAGGGTTACGCAATATGGTAATTTTTCATATCGTCATATCGCCAGCCTGTGTGATCGCGATACACAATATTATCATGTATGGGTGGGTGGGGGCAAGAGAGAGACTCTCTGTACTTATCACAGGTGTGTACGTAAAAGAGAGAGAGAGAGAGAGAGAAAGAGAGAGAGAGCACGCACGCCTGGAAGAACCAACAACTTTATAATTAGTAATAAAGGTTTACCATTCTGCAGTTCAGTTTTGTTGTGGGTTTAATTTTAGAGTCCATTTTTAAAACATTTCCAATGAGGAGGAGGAGCCTCATTTGCGCGTACTGTATGTGCGGCGCTGAGTGAAATAGCGGGGCAATTCGATAATGGTAGCCCAATAATAATTTCACAATGAAACAGAGCGTCTCCAGAACATGGCACCCGCAGCAACACTACAGCGATAATAGTAGTTCCATCTTTTTTCTTTGCATATACATTTTGGAGGTTTTATGAAAATAAACCCACACGGTGACGTAGATATGTTTTTTGTTTACTTTCTATTCATCAAAGAATCTTAGACAGACAAAAAAGTTGCATCACTGTTTGCATCATTTGCTCTATGTTCAAAACTTTTTGAAGACAAACTGCTAAAAATTCAGCTTTGCCAGAATTAATAACATTTTAAAATGTATTAAAATATGAATTATCCTTAATATAGTTGTTATTTTAACTACAATATTGTTTCACAATGTTATAGGTTTTACTGTATTTACATCCAGCATTGGTAAGCTTATGAAATATCTTTAAAACATCATGAAACCTAACTGATAAACCAATCTTTTAAAAGGTAGTACTGACATACTGTATAAACGTTTTTTTTTTTTTTAATATGCAGTACTGTTGGTGAATGTCAGCCTGTCCTAACCAGATGGAATGATAAAACCTAACCTGCTGCGACTGCAATAAGTGTTTTGACATTTAGTCAGTTGGTTTCTGTATATTAAACATGAGATATGTTCTGACTACTGTTATTGTCACATGGCACAGCAGTTTTGCATTCTGGTTGTCATGGTTAGGCCAATTTTTCAATCCACTCTGTCTAGCCGTTTTTGATGCACAAGTGCATCCTATGTGAATGGCCCCTTGAGCATTCTGCGGCTCCTGTTCAAAATTTTAACTTCCTTCTCTCTGTCATCCTCACCCCCTGCCATCCATCCATCTGTTATTGACTGTTGTTTCTCCTTTCATCTGTATGTACAGCTCGACAGGCAGAAGGTGGGTTTGTGTGAGCTAAATGCTTTAGTTTGATGTATGACAGTCGTAGTGAAGTAGTCAGTGTCGTCGTATCAGATGCTTTGAGCAGATGAATCAAATATTTAGGGAGCTAGATTCTGCTCTTCTATTTAACTTCTTCCTCTCATTACCCGGTAGAATTATCTATCTAGATTCTTCTTTTGTTCCCTTCAATTCTCTGTGCGGAAGATATTGTGGTGTTTAGGTTTATCTACTGTGTGTGCATGTTTGTAAACTTTTTCTTTGTTGGCTTTCATTTTTGTCTTTTTCTTTATTCTTTCTTTTTTTCAGTCTGTTAAGAAAGAAAAGGTGTGTACACTTACAGTATTTTGTAGTATTAGTACTTAAAACCTGTGTGTGTGTATATATGTACAGTATGTGTGTATATATATATATATATATATATATATATATATATATATGTGTATGTATATACAGTATATAATGCACCTAATGTTTAAGGTGGTTACCCTGGGGATGAATATGAGTATTCTGCTGAAGTGACAGCAATAATCGATCAAAAAAAACTTTAAACTTTTTAAATTTAACTAGTTCTAACCCGGCACACCATGCTAATAGCACAGTGACACAGCAGAATTCTGTAAAAACATTGCACTGTATGTAGCTTATAGACAAACAATTTAAAAGATTGTACAAAAGAAAGCATGCAGCTTAGTTATTTTGAAGAGAGAAGTTCAAGTTAGACCGCTGGAGTAAGATTCAACCCACCGATCTGAGGCATATGGTCCCCCGTTGGGTTTGTTTTTGCTAGTGTTTTATTGATTGTTTTAAATTAGTGAGATTTTGTAATTCCATGTATAAGATACATTTATCATAACCTGCAGGCCAGTTGGGTGGAATTATTAAATCTAATTTTTTGGGGAGTCGGTAAGAATTTATTTTTTTATTCACAATGAATTAATCAAAAGACATTAATAATGTTGCAAAAAATTTAAATAATAATTTTACCTGAAAAAAGATGTTAAGCAACTAATCAGCAACATCAACATTGATAATAATAATAACTATAATAAGAAATTACGCTATTTAATGCTTTTTTTTGTGCAACAAATCGGCAAATCTGTTTTAAAAAATTTTTGTTTAAGATTGTTCAAATTTATTAGAATTAATTATGTTCATGTGACGCCGAAGACTGGAGTAATGATTCTGAAAATCCAGCTTGCATCACAGAAATAAATTACATTTTAAATTATAGTTATGTTAAATGTTCAGTTTTTGAAATAATGAAATAAATGCAGCTTTAGTAATCAGAGAGGTAATCACAATTTTACCGACCTAAACTTCTAGTGGATATATAGATATATATATAGTATATATAAGGAATAGTTATTTATATACAGTATGTATATATTATGTATATTTTACATGGTCGTTTAACGTAAACATGTTTTGCATCTACCCCATGTCTGGGATCATCTTTGTGATGTTAATGTTAAGCTATAACAACTAAATCAGCAAATGTTTGCGTTTGTTTCCCTTACTGTATTGAATAATGCATCATTATATGCACTCATTTACATTTAGTTTCTAAGTGCCTATAGTTTCTAACTTGTGTATTGTTTGTGTATGTCTGTTTCTTTGATTCATGTGTTTGTTTCCATGTTCTGGCATCAGGGGGAAAAGAAGGACAAAGAGAAGGAGGTTTGTGTACACACACGCGCACACACACGCGCACACACGCGCGCACACACACAGACACACATATGTTGTTTGTCTGTGGTAGTGTTGCCCCATAGTCTCTGGATCAACAGGACTCTGTGTGATATTGAATGTAATTTTGTTTCTCTGTCTCAAGGATGAGAACACGACCACAGAGGTGGGTGATGGAGCTGAGGTAATAAGCTGATGCACATCTGTGGGTGTGTGTGTGGTACTTTCTGAAACATGATAGAACAAGGTCTCATTAGTGTGAGGAGCAAGTGTGTGTATAAAATCTGATGGGAAGGAGAGATGTGTGCTGTTTGGCTCTGATCCTGTCCCCAGGGCTCCATTACCTCATTGTCAGAGTCTTGTTTTTAGGTGGAATAGGATTCTTGTGCCCCGATTTGACATAAAAACAATTACCCATAATTCAAAGCTTAAATAATGGTGTGCCTTAGGCAAATGATATGATTTAGCTGTTGTCAGTGAATAAACGATCATTGTTTTGATAAACACAGTAGCAGATGCTTATTAAACTTTTTTTCTGCTCTCATGGAGTGTTTTTCTGGAGCATAACTCTAGAACACTCATTAGGACAATCCATGTGTTTTATGGGTATTTTAAAGTAGTCTTGTGTCACCAGGCTTTTGACTGAACTCTGGTCAACTTTGCTACTTATTTTGGAAGTTCAGATCATTTTAATGACTTGAATTTTGCTGAAAAAGATTCATTCTCATTCAAGTCATTTTGTGTAGTTAATTTAAAATGTTATTTTTTTTGCATAACCAGAAATCCTCACACACCAGTCACGCTTACAAACCTTTAATCATACTCTGAATTAGAAAATCATTGTAATGCATTTTTCGGTTTTTAGGGGAGTATTGTCCCAGAGTCATATATAGAATCCTGAAAAAAGTGTCAATTTTCAAAAAGTAAATGCAGTTGTCAACACCAAACACTGATTGTATGAGTGTGACCTTAGACAGAGAGTAAATTAGATCTTACATCTGTCAGACTAAAATTGAGTTTGACTTTAAATGTTTTTCCCATTTTATTTATTCTGTTAATTTTTTATTTGATTCTTCAGCCCAAAGATGAGGGAAAAGAGGTGTGTAGTGTTTATTTTTCAGTTTAAATGTTAGCATTCCTGTATTTGTCTCAATTCTAACATTCAGAAGCGTCTGTGCAATCCAGGATTTGCTCAGCTGTATCATTTTCTCTCTGTGCTTTTCTTTTGTTTTCCCTTGTTATTTTCACTCTGTCCCTCGGTAGAAAGAGGCAACAGTCGACACAAAAAAGGTGCGATAATCATCATGGGTGTATGGGAGTGTGTGTGTGTGTGTGTGTGTGTGTGTGTGTGAGACTGTGTCACGTTGTTTTGCTAGAAGCCTGGCTCTCTCTTTCCTCCTCCTGAGACTTCCCCTATCACTGTGATGGCATAGTGCAAACAGACATTCAGACAAACATGCATTTATGAGGAGTTCTGTGCATTCGTTGGCCTCAGTGCAAATCCAAGTATTTGTTGACTTAAGCCTCAATTAAAAATGTAACAATTTCCACTAAATTTTACAACCTGAAAGTGTGTAAATAAAAAATATATGTGAAATGAACAAATAAACGTTTGCTTAAAAAGCTTACTTGTGCAACCGTTCTTTAAAGTGCCCCTGTTATGGGTTATGAAAGGTTCATATTTTGGTTTTGGGAGTCCCAAACATTAGTTTCACATGCATGCAAGGTCAAAAACGCTTTCATTTTCTCATAATATGCATTTATTTTTACTTTATTTGTTCAACGACTCCCAAACGATTCATTTTTCCAAACCCCTCCAGTGACTGTCAATGTCATTTAAAGCAGTGTTTGTTAACTTTTAATGCTTCTAGTGGCAAAGAATGAATTTGCATTTTTATTCAGACCAATGCAAAAAGACCTACAAGTGGACAGGCAATATTCTAATATTTTATGTTGGCGTCAACATGAAACTGCTTGTGACTTATGTCAATGATTGAGAGTCTACTTTACATTAACTTTATACACGGTGCACTTTTAGATTTAAACCTTTACAGGATGTTTTAATTCACTTAGAGCTGTGTTACACACTGCATGAAAGCTCATTTTCAAAAATACATAATAGGGGCACTTTAATTAGCACTTGGTTTGACTCCTTATCGTAAAGATGCTCACACATTGTGGTGCAAGTGTCCAAATACTTCTTGGAGCCACATTCTTGTATAAATAAAGGATAAAGATGCTATTGTTCTATATTTTTAATATCTTGTTGGTGCTTGGACAGAAAGCAAACAAAACCTACCACTCTGAACCAAATCTACATCCCTTACTGTCGATATGTTTTAATTGTTCTTTCTCAGCAGCATTTAACTGGGTAAACAAATGTTAGCAATGTTCATTATTTGAATGAAAGCGTAACTCATCCACTCTTTGTTTTGGTGTTTTTACACCTGCTTTAATTAAGCTGTTGTTGGATCTGTCAGATATATTGTGGAAGATTTTTCTTACCGTTGAAAAATGGCTTTAATAGAGAATGTTTCCAATTTGTTCTACTTCCCTGATTCTGATGCACTTGCGGAACCGTGACAAACAAACATGGTGATCCCCCCCACCTGCATCTGTTCCTTGCCTCTCCGCGCCTCTGCCTAGTTTAAGTTCAATCTTTTCTATTAAACTAACACTGTGTGTGTGTGTGTGTGTGTGTGCGTGTTACTCTCAACAGCTCGACTCCGAGGCTGCAGATATCCTCAATGACCTGCAAGGGAGGCTTAATTCTGTTCTGGATAACCTGAGTGGCGTGTTTGCCAAGAGGTAAACTTAATTATCTGAGCCCAAATTTCATCTGAATATCATTATTACAATGTTTCTAAATGTTCTACTTATAAATATCACCTTTGTCATAATAGCTTTATCAGAAAATCACTATTATTTTATTTATTTTTTAATTCTAAAAATATTAGATTTTATTTATTTTATGTTGATGCGTTCTAAATTTATCTATAAACATAAACAAAAAAATGAATGCAATATAAACATTGCACTACAGGAAAAATCTATTTTGGAAATAGTGTTATATTTTTAAGCCCCATAGCCAGCTATGAGGTCACCGAGGTCTGGACCTTGGTAAATGTTTTATGTTCAAAAATAAATTTGTTCTGTGAATGACTAGTTTGCTGTTCCTCATGTGAATGTCTGCATGACATGTATATTTCAGTTTATACTGTTTGCGAGAATGTTTAGCGAAATTGATTGCTCCGAGACTCCGGTGGAGTGACGAGTCTTAAGATAGGGCACAGCATGTTGCCAGATCCAGCTATTACATGCATTTTTGGAATTTGTCTTCTCCACTTAATGTAACATTTTAGAAAGTTAATAAAGTCGGAAGTGACAGTTTATGGTCAGCGATCTCTTTATCTTTTGAAAAAATTTGAAATGATTTCGTTTTTTGGTTGTCGTAATAGCATTATCTGGCAACACTGCATTTCCGGTACTTGAACTGACCCTAATCAAAAAAGCCCATGGACAGGTTATTGCTGACATAATATGACACTCAATAAGGATAACACCAAAACAGTCAAAAACATGATCAATGCTATCAAAAACAGTAGCATATACTAGTACACGGATAGAGCAAGTAGGTTGCAGAATGAAATGAAACCCTAGCCATGAACCCTAGTCATTCAGTATAGTAGTTACATTTTCACAAATCATGCTATAAACATTGATAAGAGCACTAGACAAAGTTATCAGCTATATAGCAATGGTTATTAATAAAAAAAAAATTAAAACAGTATTGTTGCATGAATAATAACCAAAATTCTCACACAAATTTTTATTGCAATAAGTAGGGTATGATTTAAACATGATCAGAAGGTCATCTTGCTTGTTGCTTGCTTGACTAATTTTGAATCTATTTGAATTTTTTCCCCCTTATCATTCCTGTCTCCCTCTCGCTCTTTCTGTATGTGTATAGTTTCCAGGCCCGTATGAGTGTATGTGTGCGTCAGATGGCGGAGATCCTGTATCAGATTAAAGGACCTCTGAATCAGAACACTCGTAACACAGCAGAGGCTGATGCAGACAATGCTCTGCGGCCACTCATGGAGTTCCTCGACACACAGTCAGTTCAGCTCAACTTTCTTTAGTAGCTTTTAAGACCAGTTTCAGATCAGTTGTCAATTTTGCCACACTAAGGTCTCCATGTATGCTTATTTCTGTTTCTTGCAGGAGAGTGAAATAATAACCTGTCATCAGTTGAATAGTACTGTATCTCATAAATTCCCCAGGGAAATTCCCCCGACTGCCGAATGTGAAATGTACATACACGTGTCTGTTTGTGATGTGTGTTGCAGCCTCAGCATCTTTGCGGACATTTGTGACAAGACTGTGTTGAAGCGTGTGCTAAAGGACCTCTGGAGGAACGTTCTGATATGCATGGAGAAAACGATTGTGTTACCTCAGAGCAGCGACAGTATAGTGAGTTATTTTACAGGACACATATACATGATGTTTAGTTTAGACACCTAAAAACTAAATTCATGACACAAACAGTACTGTGATGCTCTGTCCCTTCTCTCTGAACACCATGTGCTGTATGCTCTTTTACTGGCACAAAGTGGTCATTACAATGCTTTTAATTATTTGTATTATTTTTAATATTAATATTTCGATTGTCAGTGTTGGTATACTATCTAGGAATAGCAATGAGAACAGGACTTAAGCATTCAGAAGTGACAGCGATGATCAGTCATGAAAAAACAATAATTGCATAGCTTTTTCTCAATTTCCTCACTTTTCCTATTGTGTTATTTATTTTTCTTTCTTTTTTTATTTATTTATTTTTATTTTATTTTAGAGAAGAAAAAGGATATGAAAATATTGTTCTTTCATTTGTATTTATTTTTACTTTTATTTTAGCTTGTTTGTATTTTATTTAGCTTTGTTTTACTTTTTATTATTACATTTATTTCATTCATTTTTTTAAGAATTTTAGTTTATTTTTGTTTTTTTGTTTTTTTAGATTTATTAACTTTACATTGATTAAAAATAGCCTTTTTTGACGCAGCCTTTTTTCTAAATGGTGATAACTTTTCTGATTTGTTAGACTGCGATTTCTAATTATTTCTATTATTTTGCATCTGCACTGCTTGTTGAAATAAAAATGTGTAGGATATAAATGCTTCCATAGGATTAGCCTTATGCTTGTTTGATTTCAAAAAACTTTTCCTTTTTTTTTTTTTTACTACAGGGAGCTCAGCTTCTTACTGCTGCTAAGGAACTGTCTAAACTAAAGGTATCAACCATAAACACTTGAAATGTATAATCTATAGCCTTAGGCAGTGGGTGTGGCTAATGCTTCTCTCTCATTATAGGGAGGGGTGGAGCCAAAGAGCTTGTCACCAAGACAATGTGTGATCATGGAGGCAGCATTGGATTCAGTCAAGGTGTGTTGGTGGATATGGCATGCCTGCTGAGTTACAACACGTTAAAGTGTCGAGTGTCTGCTTAAAAACAGAACTGTCACACCAAGTCTACACATTGCACACGAAGAGTTTAGGTTCTGGTGATTGGTGCGTCATAAAAGTGTGTGGGAAGGAGTGAGAAAGTGAAAGAGTATGAGAAAGCTGCTCACCACAGGCATGACTTCTCACACGTAATAATGTGGTCAGACAAAATAAGTTACTGTGAACTGTATAACCTTTTGCAGATGGAAATGCATGCTAATTTTCTCTCTCTCTCTCTATAACCTGCTACTGTGTAGCTCTTCTTCCATGCTGGTGGGAACGGTTTAAAGAAAGTGTACCTGGAGAAGAGCCCTGAGCTGTCTTCGCTGCGTTATGCTCTCTCTCTATATACACAGACCACAGATGCTCTTATCAAGGCATTTGTGACAACACAACATGCTCAGGGTGAGATACATACACCTGACTTTTATCAACCCTTGCACATGGCCACGCAATCTGTGTAAATTATTCGACATTTGCAAGACTCATCTATTTTTAAAATGAAACATTTCCTCTTGCAGTTCAAAATGGAATGGGCATCAGGATCACCCCCAAGGAGAGCGTTCGACCCGACAGAGGTGGGCTGAAGATTCGTTCATCCTTGACACTTTGAAGGGCTAGAAAGAGAGAGAATTAAATACAGAAATATAGTAAATGATGGGGGAAATGGAAAAATTATACAAAATAATAAAATAGTATACAATAAACTAAAGTAAACATACATACAATAAAAAAGTTAAGGGGTTAGTACTTTTTTAGTTTTTTTTTAATGTATTTTTTAGTCTCCTATGTTTAAAAGGCTATGATAATTTCACCAAAAATAGTAAAATACCAATGTTGTGTAATATCATTTTAATTTAAAATAGGTCCTTTCTATTTTAATATATTGTTAAGTGTAATGTATTCTAGTGATTGCTAAGCTACATTTTCAGTAGACATTACTTTAGTCTTCAGTGTCACCTGATCCTTTAGAAATCATTGTAATATGCATATTTTTCTGCTCAAGAAATATTTCTTATTATTCTTAGTGATTTTTAATCATTACATTCTTATTATATATATATATATATATATATATATATATATATAATATAATTTATTTTATTTGTTTTGTGAATGTATATGTGTGTGTATATATGTATATGTTATACAGTATATGTATGTTTATGTGTACATATACATATGTAATGTGTGTGAGTGTGTTTGTGTATGTGTTTTTTTGTTGTTGTTTTTTTCTAAAATGGGAATGATATTTTTAGATTGTACTGTATTTCTGTTCAAGGAAATCCCCTGCTTCTGCTTAAGCCACTAGTTTTACAGTATCATTTGTAATGGTACATTTTATAGCATTTCATTAATATCTGTTCCTTAAAATTACATATTTTTAACCACTCTCACAGTATTTAGTGTGAAAACTACATATATTTGAGTGTAATATGTTGAATATAAAGTGTTTGTGAAATGTGGTTTGATCGACAGGCTCTGGGGTTGAGCGGCCAATTGGAGAAGCGGTGATTCAGCTGGATTTGTCGCCCCCAGCTGGAAACACTGAGCAGAAACTCAGCGTCCGAGGTGAGAGCACTACAGCAGAGAAGAGCTATATTTAGCACTCATATCTGTGCATTTAAGTGTCTGGTAAGATAATGATGATTATCCCCCTGCCCCAGTGTCTTTTTATGAACTCTTTATCTCTTTCTCTTCCAGTGATTGCAGTAAATGACATGAAATGGCAGACCTCAGGGATGTTTCGTCCGTTTGTGGATGTTAACCTGGTCGGCCCACAGCTCGCAGAGAAGAAACGTAAATTCACAACCAAATCGAAAAATAACAGCTGGACCGCAAAATACAACGAGGCCTTTCAATTGTGAGTAAAAACACATCTACTCGTCTATTACATATATGCTTTAAAAACCAGCATTTTCTATTAGAACAATACTAATACTTACTGAGAGCTACAAAACATGCACATTACTGACAGATGTGTATTGTTTCAGTGTGCTGGGTAAAGGCGTGAGTCTGGACTGCTATGAGATTCAGATAACGGTGAAGGATTATTGTTTCGGTCGAGCGGATCGGGTGGTCGGGATCGCAGTAATGCAGCTGCGAGACGTAGCAGACCGGAAAAGCTGCGTGTGCTGGTGCCCCTTGGGTCCTCGTATCAACATTGATGAAACCGGGACCACCGCGCTACGAATCCTCTCTCAGCGCTCAGCTGATGAGGTCGCCAAAGAGTTTGTCAAACTAAAGTCTGAGACCAGACCTGCTGAAGAGGGGAGGTGAAGATGAAGCTCAAGATTGACCTTGTTGGGATTAAAGCGGACTGATTAAAACACTTTGATAATACAAGACAAATGAAAGCACTGACAGACAAACAAAGTTCACAAACCAATCACACAAGGACCTACACTGTTTATAAAATTGTGTATGTTTATTCAAAGCCTTAAGAGTCACTTAACTGTTTGACTGGCTTTGCATCACTCTGTATGATGGGCAACAACTCACAAAAATGAGTGCTAGCATTGAGAATAGCATGGAAATCTGGAAAAATCTGGAAATTTTCAAATGTTGGTTTCCAGGCATGAAAAGTCATGGAATTGGAAATTGAAAAAAATGCAGTAATTGAATGAGAAATCTCAGCATTTTTGTTTTACAAAAAGTATCTAGTTCATAGAATAAAATTCATAGAAATATTAAGAAATTTTAAAACGCCAGCAACAAACAATTTTTTGGCTAGAAATTGGAAATTGTGAGAGCAGTCTCTGCATTTTTGTTTTATAAAAATGATCTGGTTATTCATATGACTGGAAAAGTCATGCAGATTTAAAAAACGAAAATCTTAAGTGAGTACTAAAATATTTTGTTGGCTAGAAATTTATTTGTACTTTGTTTTTTCCACAAAAGTTATCTAGGCATTCCAACATCTGGAAAATTCATGATAATAACACAAAAAATCACATCTAAAATATCTTGTTGGCTAGGAATGGGTAATTGTTAGTGCAATCTCTGAAGTCTTTGCAACGATGTTTACAAAATTATCTAGTTTATCAAACAACTTTTGGTAAAAATGTGTGGCAGCCCTGTCCAAAGAGAAAAGCAGAACGCTATACGTTTTCCTGAGCGTTTTTTTCAAGCAAATTATAATGAAAGGTACAAATGACATTACAAAAAAATGTGAGATGCGACAGTTTTGCCAAACATCAGTCTATGGACTCGTTCCTAATGTTCTTTGTGGCCTTCTGAATGGGAGGAGTCTTACAGAAGGGGGAGTGGTCTAACAAAATTAATTTACGTTAGCTGCCTGTTATTTGATTGACAGGCACTGATATGCACATTTAGGCACATATTTTTCTCTATTGGTCTTGTTCACTGATGTGCTCTTGAAATCTTATCTGTGATGCATTAAAACATTCATCACCTTTGTCTAACTTGAAAGACATTTCTAATAGTGTGACCGCTCCAAATGCTCCAAAGATGATGGTTATCCCCCCCTAGTGTCTTTATGGATGTCTCAAAACTGATAAATACGCAAGTAAACAAAAACAAATATAGACCAACCAGTAGTGCCAGACAATGAGAAGGGATGTACTGTATGAAACTTTGTTTACCTTGTGCCAAGTAGTTTGTATGCTCTCTTATTTGAGGTGTAATGGAGTTATGGTTTGTTTTGTTTGTAATATATGCACAACCAAACCGATGTAAACAATCTGTAAAGTAGACTACCACATGTGCATGTATTTATTGTAAATTCCAGCTTTTGGTCATATGTTTATTTATGTTTTGTCAATATGTGGAAAGCTATTTATGTATTTTAAACTATGGAAGAGATCACAGATCGAATTGATATTCTTAATTTATTTATAAATTATTTATGAATTAATGTGTGACTCTGATCTTTCTTTCTGATGCGCGTTTGGATGCGTATGTCTGTGTTTGTAAACTACACTCACTCTTTCTAACTTTCTATATGACTATGGGTTCTTCCTCTTAAACTGTTTCCTCTCTTCCTTTGTCTTTAGTCTTTAGCAGCGGAAACATGTCATTTTGAGTCTTCCTTCTCTCTTTAGAAGTTCCTCTATAGGAACCCTATCCAGATATGCCAGGTCCAGCCTTGCCCAGCTTGTCATTCAAAACCACCTGGCCATTTCACCCCCTTGACCCCTGACTTTGACCTGTTTAAAAAAAAAAAAAAAGAAAGAAAGAGGTAAGAATCATTTCTATATAATGCAGATCACTTATTTGCATTTATTATTGGTGTATTTTGATGTGGGATGCATATATTTAACGGGGAAAATGAAATGAATTTCGTAGCATATATGACCTGGAAAAGAGTTTAATGACAGGAAGTACTCTTTGCACATGTTATAAGTGTTTAATAGTTCAGATTAGTATGATTTTTCTTTTTTTATGGGTTTATAGTAAGGTTACCTATAGTCATTTCCTCTAATAAAGTATGTTGCATGCATTTTTTGCAGTGCTGTATCAGGACTGTTTTAATGATTATTTACTTACGGGATGGAAATGAGTCATTGGCCTGTGATTGGCCTTTCTACCTGTTTATGCTTGAATATTTGGTTATAGTTTGGGGACAAATTCCTATAAAAAAGTAATACTATTTTATACGTATATATATATATATATATATAATATATATATATTATATTTTGATCACCTATATGTGTGTGTGTGTCTTTATATATATATATATATATATATATATATATATATATATGTCTGTGTGTGTGTGTGAGGACTTGCATGACTGTGTAACTTTTTATAACTAGCTTTTTGAAAAACAGAAGTCATTGTTTTAGATGGTTAGGTAAACGTGTATATTGTGTGAGTGTTTAGTCTGTGTGGCCTTGTGGTCATAGTGAACATGCTCAGTACTGCTGTATTTTGTCAGTGGTTAGAGGAATGGGGAAAAAAACGGGTAGCTTCCTTTTTTGGTGTGCAGGAAATCGATACGTTACTCACAAGCAAGTGAGCGTGAGAGAGAGAGAGAGAGAAAAGAGAGAAGAGAGACTGTCTAACTTTTATTAAGATCTCTATACTATACATCTCAGTCTCAGTTTATTACACAGGGAGACCAAGAGTAAATGCTACCTCAGATTAACTATCACTAGAGTGGAGCAAAAAAGAGAAACTCAGAAGAGAGCACTGCAAGTTGCCGCCCCTCTTCCTTGTTTATCTAGAGTGTGTGTGGTGGGGTCTTGTGTGTGTGTGTGTGTGTGTGTGTTTGTGTATGAATGAGTCTAGGCTGCACTCCCTGTTTCCCATCAACGTAAAGTGAGAGCAGATGGAAGACTGAGAAGGGAGGAGGAGAAAGAAAAAATAAGAGGGCAAGACAAAGAGGAGGAGACTGTTTGGCTGACTTTGACGATCTCTGGCTGGAGAAAGAAGTGCCACAGTAGACCTACACACACTACGATGCCACTGTAGGACATTTACGGTAAGAATCTTGAGGGTAAAGGTTAGGGGTGCAGTGAGGGGTCAAGGTCAGTAGAGAGGGGGATTCGTCTGACAGTCCTGGAAAACACAGGAAGTAAATTGTGGGCGTGAGTGTGAAAGAGTTGTTCTTTTTCTCGTCTGTCAGCAGTCTTAAAAAAAAGGGGTGGGAAGTGTAAGAGGTTCACGGAATGCACAGTCTGAAGATGAGGTGGTTTTTCTTGTTGTATTTGATGTCAAATTAGATCCCCAACAAGTTGAGGTGTTTTGAAATTTGCATTCTGTTGGAATGTACAACTTTTCTAAGCAGCCTGCTGTCAGAGAAACATATGGCACACAGGATTTAACTCTCCTGAAGTTACTTTAACACCAGGTGAGAACCGATGTAAACCACTGCTGTTCTTTTGTTATTCTGTGACAAAGTTTTTCCAAAACAAAACTTTATGAATACTTTAATTTGAGCACTTTTTCACAATAGTGATAACACTAGATTAAATGTTTGAAATTCTGTGTAACTGAATGCATTTGAAGTTTGGCAGGTATTGTAGTGTACTACACCTCGGACTCTGTTTAGTGTGGAGTCTCTAGGGATTATACAACATATAGTTGCTTCAGCATCAAGTTATAATATTAGAATGATTTCTAAAGCATCGTATGAGACTCAAACCTGAAGTAATGGCTGCTAAAAATTAATCCAAAAGTTTTTGTTTATATAACATAGGTATGTGTGCTGTGTATATTTATTATGTACATATAATATACATTTTAATGCAGCTTTGGTAAGCATAAGAGATTTCTTTCAAAAACATTTAAAAATTATTGCCAAGTTTTGAATGGCAGTGTATATTTCTATATACATATTTAATGAATATTCAGTTGATTGTGTTTTGGGCTCTTTGAAAGACCAGTACATAGGGTATAACATTATTATTATTATTATTATTTTTCTTGCCTTTGTTTTTGTATATAATATTTAGCACCGTAGATTCTAAAAAATCAAGCAAGAAAACTCAAATGTTTGTCTTGTACTGTAACATATTCTCCAGGCTTGTTTAGTACATTCTGAAGTCTGCTTCTCCTCAGGTTCAGGAGTTTGTCATGTGTAGCATGGTTTTGTGTATGTCTGTGACTGTAGCATGACCCTGAGTTCCTCCGGTGGCCCGTATAACTCCTTGTCAAATATATGATAAATAATGCAGTGACGACACACAGCAGGCTCTGTCTGATCAGATATGATTATCTCTCTGACAGGCTGTTATTGTTAATGGATAAATAATTAAAAGGTCATTAGAAATGACATGCCTTTATCTGGTGAAATGAGAGGCCTCTCCTCCTTTTTGCTATACCTGAGTGCCGTTGTAAGGATTGACTGAATTATTCATCAGCTCTTGTCTTATAGAGTTTCCATTTAGTTGTGATTTACCGCTTTAATGCCTTTACTAAACATTTTTTAAGATGAAATTATGTTAATTAGCCAGGTGTTCAAATGCAAGCAAGCTCGTTTAAGGCTACTTGAAAAAAAGTCTATGTATCAGTATGAATAAGTGTAACACAAGTAGATGCGGTTTAGTTTAGATGCGCAATATTTAAATCCCGTGAGGGGTTTTCAGTAAAATCAGAAGTAGCTGAGTTCCTCATTATTGATTGTATTGTGAAGCTGCTATCATAACAAAAAGCGAGCAATAAACTAATATTAACAATAACAGAAGGACAATAACATGCCACAGCTGATACGACACCTTATTATTAGTTATGCTTGGTTAGGCAAGCATCGGTATCGCTAACAGTCATAGTTTGAGTTGGGGATTATAACTAACAGAGCATTAAGCATTAAACTGTCTTGCACTATTTGACATGCAGCCTGTTAATATGAGATGTGTTATTAGTTCTCTTAGCCATCGACTTTTTCATGGTTTTTTTGTACGTTTTATAAAGTAATAAACAGATGAATAAAAAAAAAAAAGTTAGATTTAAAGAAAGGCCTGATCTGTACAGTACATAGATGGTTGCATAAACTACAAAGACTAGATTTAGACTACAAGTAGTCTGATTTATTTATATAATCTGTTTCTGGTCATAATGTAAATTGTCTTATTTTGAATATGAAAAGTAAGACTGATCAACCCTTGGTTAACTACTAGTTGACCACACTGGTTTGAGACACATAGAAGTTGTTAATGCTGACCTCTGAATATCATGGAGATTTGTAGAAGGCTTATTTTGACATGTACCAGTAGAAATTGCTAAGAAAAAAGGGTCCCACTTTATATTAGGTGGCCTTAACTATTATGTACTTACATTAAAATTACTTATTTGATACAGTGCACCTATTTTGTACATACTGTACATGTTTTTACGTTGTACTTATATTTTTTAAAATGCCTATATGTAGTTATACCTATATGTAGTTACAGTTAAACCTAGTAAGTGAGATGTTTTAACCTACCATTGCTCTTTAGCTTGAGCTGCCCATCGTATGGCTCTTCCCATGATGCCCGCTTCTGACTCAGTCAGCATGTTTGTGAAGCTGAGGAAATGATGAAATCCCAGTGCAACAGAGGCACACTTCATGTTTTGTTGCCTTCAGCACATGACACAGACATTTAGTAGAGAGTCTGCATCAGGACAGATTTGGTAGAGATGATGCTGTTGGCCTTTAATGTATAACTAGAGGTCCTTAAGAGCTTCCTGTACTGTCCCATCATCTGCAACGGCTAATCATAACATTCCTTCACTAGCCATTTAATCTGTAAACTACAGGGAAAGTTGTCTCTTTCAGCCTTCCTTTACCTCTGTTGACCTGATTCAGGTTGAACCCATCAGACCTCCTGAAACTCTGCGGATGGGCTTTGCATGGTTTACGTGTCTGAGGGACACTTTGATAAACGCAGATTAAATTTAAAGCTTAACTTGATGTTCCAGACTTGTTTTAATCTTGCGGGTGACATGATGTTTGTATAACTGAAAGAAAAACATTTTCAAGGAAACATTTTGTTAGCCAAGTTTGGAAAGAAAACATCTGGTAAACCCAAATATTTGTATAGAGCTCACTTTTTGTATTGGAATGAATTTTAAGTGGTGTTTGGAAGTAACTAACTAGTGATGCTGCTAACTTAACTACATTTTCAGTAACAATATAAAATAAATACAATATTAATAAATATTATTATTATGAAATAATAAGAGTAAATATTTATTAAAATAATACCTGTATGTAGGTCTTTTTCTTATAGTGTTTTTTGTTTGTTTGTTTGTTTTTTTTATCCACTATATTGGTATGTTTTCTAGCTTTAATTATAGAAACGTATCTGTTCAAGTCTGATGCTGTCATTCTAATAGAAATCTATTAGATACCTTTTGTTAGTAGCTGTATTGTAACCAACTTCTATTAAAATGAAGCAGTACTTGGGCTGTTGTAACTTACACATATCTTGCAACTTGACAAACAACAGTTTGAAAGAATCTCTCCCAGCACTGTTCTGCTGTCATCTCTAGACTGGAGTAACTCACTAGGCAATTACTGCATTTCTGAGGAACCCTGCTGCAAGTCGCTGCATGTTTTATAACGTCCTGAGATGCCTGTGCTAAACAACATTAGCTACGTGTTACAATCAAGACTCCAGTTTCAAACATGTGACACTTACAAAGCGGATTACAGTTCAGTGATTAGTTGGAATGTTGTAATATATAGTATATTATATAATTCTATATAATATATAGATTCTTTAGTGCATGGTAACATTCACTGTTTTTGATGTTACAGTGTTGTACTGCACTTGTTGCTAATCTTTTAGCTTTCCCACAGACTGCATTGTACAAGTGTTCACTTGTTTGTCATTAGCACTTCCTTCCATTGTATGATCTATCAGCATTAATCAAAATGCCTTAGCGTTTGTGCATTTAGACTTTATACTGTTACCCTGTATTGCTTTGTTTATATTATATTATATTTATCATACATTATAGATGCACACAGTGACATTTACTCTCGTCTTCAGTGGGATTCTAAAGAACCCCTTGTTTAATGAACTGTCCTACTTTCAAAACCACTTAAGTGGTTTTAGTTTCTGTGACTTCCCACCCTCATAAATCGTCCTATCATGTATCTAGTTTTTATCATTAAAACCAACAACCAACACTATGACTTTCATTCATTCATTCATTTGCATGCTCTTTTGATTCTGTTACGGCATCTATGGTCCAGCTTACAGTCTTAGGTTTTTAAAAATACCCCTCAGGGCACTGTAAATTATCTAAAGTGGTGTGAAACAATAGCGACCATAGCATGCCAGCACACACACAGGCATGTGGGGTATTCTGAGACACAGAAAGCTCACCAGGAGACAGGATCTTACTTCTTTTGTATGTATATTTAACTTGAATTCACTCATGTAAACCAGGCATGCATGTGTACGCACTCTTTTTTTTTTTTTTTTTAAATAAAACTGGGGTGATGTTGTAATCACATTTCACAGAAACGTTAGAAAGCACAGGGGAAAAAAAGATTTAATGTTGACTTTGTGTCAAAGTGAAAGGTGAAAAACGAGAGGGCACACAATAGCCCCTCAGAAAACTCACACACATATGACTAACACTTGGCTTCTAGACTCTAGACAGCGTTTGTAAAATTGCCAGTCATTGTTTTTCCTTCCAGTGAGGAAGGTCAGAGTATTGAGTGAGGATTTTCTAGGTGTTGCCTTGAATTCTTTATAGTTGATGCGTGTCTATAACTATTTATTTTTTTTATGTTTTAGAATTTACATGTATATGGTCACCATTTTAAATCACCTTTAAAATTAAATTAAAATGCCGGACATGAAATGACTCTAGTTTCAAGCATTTTAACTTTGTTTTAACAGTTAATTTTTCTTCTTTAAATTCAATTTGCAATTCTGCAATCTTCATTTAAATTTCTCCAATTTTTAACTGAAATATGCAAGCTGTGCTTGTGAAAGGAAGAGCATGAGGGAATGATTTATTGTATGTGATTAGTAAAACTGAAAGTTTGGTCAGATTTTTTCTTCTTTGCTCGTCCTGCATATGTAACGTTTACGTAATATATATATATATATATATATATATACATAAATATTTTTTATTTATATTTTTTAAATGGCAGTTTAAATACTTTGTATATTTTTGTTTTCTCAGTGACTACTTTTTTTTTTTTTTTTTTTTGCTGTACAGTGAGGGTGTGCTGTGCTGCTGTGGTGGCAGTGAGATAGGTGTTCCTGTAGCATGCGTGTTTGCAAACATATACTTGCATATGTGGTTTTTATGTGTGCGTATTGTGGCCTGTACCTTGTCATTTTGCACACCCTCAGAACCCCTTTTGTGGTTCAGTTTTTTTCCTAACTACTTGCTTTGTTTTTTACTCAGTGACCCCTCGTTTCTGTCCTACTCTGCCTATTTTCCTGTAAATCACTCCCTGCATCTTGTGCTGCCATGAAGAATTAACTTCACAAAGTTTGCACATTTGGCTTGGGTGTTGTCTCCGTCTCAGTACATGTTGTAATAGTTTTTTGGGCTCAATCATACTGACAATTAGAGTGGGAAAGGTCTTATGCAATGAAAGTAGTTATATGATGGCTTTTTATGAAGAAAAGCACAAAATTAGAATAATGTTACTTTTTTTCTTTTCTGACATAGTTCTCAAATAATTGTCATATGGCCTACTATTTACTGTGCTTTTTTTGGTGTATTCAATACTGTCTGTTTGCACTGAATAGAAGTGAGCAGCTTAAACATTAAATATCTCTTTTTATGCTCCATGAATCTCAAGTCATCAAGTCACCCAGGTTTCAAAGTATGTTAATGTGAGAATTTACACTTTTGCGAAACCATATCACTTTAAGGCTTCCAATTAAACTTGAGTGGGACTTGTACTGATTTGTAACCCCTTAAATATTTATTTTTGGTTTTCATAATGACTAGTTTTTTTTCCAGTGATGTGGATAGCATAAGCAAGCTGTGGCCGCAGTGGAAAACAGTCCTTCCAGAGGTGCTCTAGCATGTGTGCTGTACGTTTAAAACACACATGTGGTTTCTATAATTAACTCTTGTGCTGAAGTCATTCTGGAATTTTGTCCAATGGGCGGGTTTCATAAGTGCTGTTTTCCATGAAATGTGTGTGTGTGGTGTGTAATTGTGCAAATATACTACCTGTAAGATTTTTAAAATGCTCTTTTATGTTCAGCAAGGCTGTGTTTAAACAGTAATATTGTAAATATTATTGCAATTTGAAAGCACTCCTTTCTGTTGTTGTTTATTTTAAAATATAATTTATTTCTGTAATGGCAAAGCTGAATTTTCAGTGGCCTTTTTGCCAGTTTCAGTGTTACATGATGACGAATTTGTTTAACATTTGAACAGTTGTGTATTGGTATCATTGTATTGTGTATTGGTCTGTTTGTTTGCATACATTATGTGCCACAGTTGTGTTTATCTATTAAAAACTCAGGATGTATTGGTGCTTTTATACAAAAAAAAGTGCTTAAAGATCGTTTTGAATCACCATCATCATTAAGCAGTTTAAACACTCTTTCTGAAAGGAAAACAACTCCCAGACAAGTGTTTTGTTCTCTTTTTCAGATAAATTATGATTAATCCTTGAAAAGGAAGAAGGGAAGCCATGTCATTCTTTGGCTTAGACTGTACGCGGAAGAAAGAAGAAGGTACATGCACGACATTCAGCTCAGACACCAAAACACTGTCAAAGCAAAGTCTTTCATCACTCAAAAGTGAATTGTCATTGCTGTAATGTTAAAATGGTGAAGTATGCAGAGACATTCATTGGTTGATTTCCCCAAAAAGTTTAAATGCTGTGATGCTGTGGAAAATGTTTGTTTGTTTGTTTGTTTGTTTGAACATCCTGACAAACACTTTGGCTCATCAACTTGCCTAACCTAACCTCTATAACCTCTATATTTTCGTCTAGAGGTGGAGAGGAAAATCAGAGCAAATGACAGAGAGTATAACTCATCCTTCAGATATGCTGTAAGTACAAATTCAGGAAATTGACAGAAGATCACGAATTCAGACCTACAAAAAATTAACATATATAATGACATAGGTGTCATCATGACATTATATCCACCAAACAGTTTCCTCATAACAGATTGCAGTTATTTTTAGATACGTTTCCGTTAAACAAAAACCCTTATTTATTTGTCATCACTTATATTTGGAAATGTCTTCCAGCATGAGTAATCTTGATATATGATATGTGGGCAACACTACTGACACCACATTTCATCTTTTCTTCCTGAAGACCAATTCCATCAAAACCTCCAAATACAACCCCTTCACTTTTTTGCCTCTCAACTTGTTTGAGCAGTTCCAGAGGATCGCTAATGCCTACTTCCTCTTCCTGCTCATCCTACAGGTGAGTAAAATCCAAATTTACTGGGTGAAGTGCTGGAAACGGGTTACAAGACTGATATGTTTTCATTCCTATAAAATGAATAAATGTATGAACAGGAATTTGAATACAAAGTCTGTCCAATTCAGAGGAAGTGAAATTCTTTCAGGTTGTTTCCTCAATTTGACATATTTAGTCATACATATTGCAATAATGTAACGTGACCCTGACTTCCCATAACAAGACTACACCCCACACATTCTAAATGACGAAATACTTGCACAATAATGACTGTCTCATGACCCTGTAAACTTCATTTACTCGCTCAAAGCATTGACTCTGAGGCAGGTCAGTTGACATCAGCCGTTTTTGTTACTCATCATGGGCAGCATAGACAGTAGTAAATGAATGGAGAGACTGTAACCACTAAAAAGTACATGAACAATAACGGATAATGTTTTCTTAAGCTCACACAGTCATATACGACATGCGACATCTCTGGCTCACAGTACAGTAACTACATGCACGTTGTTGCCATTACTTTAATATCATTCTCCCACATTCAAAGCACATTACCATTTTTTTGTTTCGTAGGTTATTCCTGCTATTTCTTCTCTGTCCTGGTTCACCACTGTCGTCCCTCTAGTCTTAGTATTATCAGTGACGGCAGCCAAAGACGCCATTGATGATATTGTAAGTACACACATGTGACTATATTCAACAAACTGAAGATCCATTCATTCTTTGCTCACATTTCTTTCATTTTCCCCTCCTGAGAGGATACAGCAAGATCCGACTGTGATTAGACTGTTTTTGCCAAATTACTCCTTTAAAGGAATAGTCCACCCCGCAAAAAGACAATCGTCAACATTTCCTTACCTTCATGTTGTTTGAAACATGTATGACTTTCTTTCCTCTGCCAAACACAAAAGAGGACATTTTAAATGCTGATTGTTCTTATCAAAGCTGTTTTGATCCCACTTGACTTCCATTGCGTTGTTTGTCCAATCTATAAAAGCCAATGGGAACAAAGCTGTTTAGCTACCAACATTAGAAAACAGTATTCCGCAGTAGAAAGTAAGTCACACAGATTTGCAACATTTTCTTGATTATTTTATACCATGTAGTACTGGATAGCTTTGCCACACCAATCATTTTTTGTCCCAGTGTGATCCAGAGGACCTCTGGGCTTTCTGCCAGATACCAAATGGAGCTAACTCTGGCTTTCCTATGCTCTGGTTGTGAGTCTTATGGAAATAAATTGACATTTAGTTAATGAGACTGGCAGCTTTTACTACAATACTCAGTACACGTCTAATTTAAATGCCCTTTACTTTGGCACACAGGCGTCATCAAGCGAACTTTCCTCTGAGCAGCAGAAAATCGTAAAGCGAAAGGTTACCGATCTAAAATTTGTCAGTGGTGGACTGGAAAATTTGATACAGTTAACAGGAGACACCTCACTCCCCTCAGCAGGAACATAAGGACTATTGTATTCCTGCAGAGGGGAGTGAAGGGGAATTAGGGAATCACACTCCTCCCCTCCTCTCCTCTTTCTCTAGCCTTCAAAAACTGGGATGAACTGGTCTCTGGATGCAGAAGGTCTTGGCATTTGTCTTCAAAAATCTATTTATCCCACGAGAGCTTCTGTTATTTCTCTTTTGCTTTCATTTAATTTCCTACATGTTTTTTTCAGTCTTTTTTTCTCTCTCTGACAGAATCGCCACAGAAGTGACAGGAAGGTGAATAACCGTAAAGTGAATGTGCTCATCAGTGGAAAGTGAGTAGCTGCCAAATTTAGTTTGTCTTGTTATCAACACACCATTTCAAATATGAATTTCACATGACACCAGATGCAATCAGATCTATTGTGAGTTCAATAGTTTGCTGCAATATTTTTCTTAAGCTCTCCTCATAGTGGTAACCTGGAATGCTTTGAATTTTTAACTAGCTACCAAACAAACACATCAGTCACAACAGGACACAGCTGTAAATGCATCAAAAGGTTCTTCCTGTTTGTAGATCACACACACGCACACAATGAATGGCTGCTTGAATGATCCCTCAGTCTGCTATTTTTTAAATAATTTTCCTGGTGGTCTCTCATTATGTGTCAGTTTCACACTCAGCAAGAATGTGCTCATAACTGATGATGAGTTAAATAGAAACATATGACCCACACACCCTGAGTGTTAAAACTTATGATCAGAATGATGTTTATGTGGTAGACATAATTTGTTATCTTTCTTTCAAAATAGACTGACAAGCGAGAAATGGATGAATGTGCAAGTGGGAGACATCATAAAGTTGGAGAACAACCAGTTTGTCACAGTAATACAGATTTAGATTGCATTAAATGTAATGAAACCTTAAAACTGTATATCTTTACTTAAAGATTTAACATCGCTTGGTCTCTCTGTATCATCTTCACAGGCAGATTTGCTCCTGTTGTCCAGCAGTGAACCTCTTAACTTAGTGTACATTGAAACTGCGGAGCTGGATGGGTGAGTACAAGAAACAGAGAAAAGAGGCATTGTTGTTTTTATGTATGTGCAGTTATATTAAATACTTTTGTGTTGTTTGAAGCTGAAATATCTCCTGGGAAAATGTATTTGCAGTTGAAATACTAAATGCCTGATTTCGTGTTGATGTTTTCTTTGTTGCTTTTTGTCACACAGAGAAACCAACCTGAAGGTTAAACAGGCTCTGACTGTAACGGGAGATATGGGAGAAAATCTAGAGCTTTTGGCTGCATTCAGTGGTGAGGAGAAAGAGAGAGAGAATGCCTTGCTTTAGTTAAAGGGATAGTTCCCCAAAAAATCTAAACTCTGTCATCATTTACTTATCCTAAAGTTATTACAAACCTATCACAATTTCTGTTGAGCTCAAAAGAAGATTACAGAATGTTAGTAACCAAACAGCAGATGGTACAAGATAAAGTGTAAAAAAAACAAAGACTTGGTTGTGTGAAGGTTAAGTTTGATACAAAGATACAAATGACGATGAACACGCATCCATGATTATACTCCGCTCATAGACAACCAAAGAGGGACGGACATGCCCAAAGTCAAACCAGTCACTGCAGTAAGGGAGGACATATAAACAATTACTGACTCCGCCTACTCTGAAAATGCTTCCAGCATCTCTCCTTCATACAAATATTAATCTCATAAGTCTTTACTAGTGAATACCTTAGAAAAGGAACTTGATTCAGCAACACACTACCCTTTCCAAGTCTTTTTTTTCTCTTATTTGACTTTTATAGAGATTGCTATTTTTAATTATGTTGTTTGCTGTGTTCTCTGATAGGAATCTCAACATTATAGGCAACGAGATAAAACCCCAGCTTGCATGTCTTCTGTTGATTATCAAAAGAGAACAAAAGTCTAATTTTGTGCTCAGAAGATATTAAAGTCTGCTAAAATAAGTGCGAACATATCAGTTTTTTCCAAAACCAAATTATTTGTAATGTCATTCACACACAAAAAGTAATAGAAATGAAATGTAACTGAGAACTCCCAAATCCTCTCCACTTCTAAGTCTTTTCAACTTCTCAACAATAACATTTCCCTCTGTGCTTTCTTTAGGGGAGGTGTGCTGTGAGCCTCCTAACAACCGCCTGGATCGCTTTACAGGCACGCTGACATTCGGCACGCAGAAATACTCTCTGGACAACGAGCGAGTCCTGCTGAGAGGCTGCACGCTCAGAAACACAGACTGGTGCTTTGGTCTGGTGTTGTTTGCAGGTAATAAATTCAGGCAGATGTGTGGTGTGTGCTCTGGAGCTGTCTGCGGTCCCTGTTTAATTCCTCTTTATTACTGCAGAGAATGTATGCTGTATGCTTTTGAGGGTGTAAAAGCATGGTTCATGGTTTGCCAGCCCATAGTCTAAATAGACTAGACAAATACTGACTTTTTAATAAATGATATTCTGGGTTTATAATTGAAATGATTATAGTGGTTTGTTGTCCTGAGGGAAAGGTATTGTGGTTCATATATGTGTTATGTGTCTAGGCCCAGAGACTAAGTTGATGCAGAACTGTGGGAAAAGCACCTTTAAGAGGACAAGTATCGATCGACTGATGAATGTACTGGTGCTCTTTGTAAGTTAAATCTTTAATCTTAGATAACCTATTATACAGCGTGTATATGTATGTGTAGGCCTTCAAATACCTTTATTTAGCAATGATGCATTAAATTAAACAAAAGTGACACTTTTACTATTAAAAATTTTTTTTTACAATTTTTCCACAAAAATATTAAGCAGCACAACTGTTTTCAACACTGAAGACTGGAGTATTATCAATTAAATTTACATTAAAATCAAAACAGCTTTTAAATAACAGCTTGTAATAACATTTCACAGTATTACTCTTTTTACAGTATTTTTGATTAAATAAATGCTGCCTTTCAAAAACTCTTTGGAACAGTAGTGTGAATAAACAAGAAAAATGAACAAAAAAAGTGAATATTTTAATATAAGACTATATTTGTTCATATGATGTTTAATGTAATTCATTAGCATGTGAAGAGAAGTTTGGTAACTCTCAAAGTTAACACATCTCTTTCTAGATCTTTGGGCTTCTGGCTCTGATGTGTATTATTCTGGCCGTGGGGAATGGGATTTGGGAAAACCATGCAGGATCAAAGTTCAATGCCTTTCTTCCACGGGAAGAGAACACTGCGTTTTCAGCGTTCCTCACTTTCTGGTCTTACATTATAATCCTCAACACTGTGGTGCCCATCTCATTATATGTCAGGTAGAGTGTGTTTATGTACTGCATATGTTTGTTTTCTGTGAAACTGTCTGAGACCACATAATTCTGTAATCTTCTAGGTGATGCTTCTGTAATTTTTCAATTAAAGCTTTGACTAAAATTGTCATGCTGATGATGCAAAAGCTTGTGCACTAATTTAAAAAAAGACTGTCATTTTCATTCTCTCTTTTTATATTGCAGTATGGAAGTAATTCGGTTAGGCAACAGTTACTACATCAACTGGGACAGGAACATGTATCATGCACGATCTGACACGCCAGCTGAGGCTCGAACCACAACCCTCAATGAAGAGCTCGGTCAGATCAAATACATCTTCTCAGACAAAACCGGCACGCTCACCCAGAACATCATGACCTTCAACAAATGCTCCATTAATGGGAAATCTTACGGTCAGGACCAATCCCACATGCAGGCAGTTATTTATTATATTTGTGGACCTATATTATTTCAAAAGATTGCCAAGAAACAAAACTCCCCTGCAGCGATCAAACAGCCAGATACTGTTTGAACTTAAAAATGTGTTTTCTCTGCTCTCCAGGAGATGTTATTGACCACTATAGTGGACAGAGGCTGGAGATCACAGAGGTGAGAAACAAAGTCTCGAACAATCGCAAGGGATTTTAATGAGTCTGCTGGGTTAATGAGTTTGCATTTGGTAATAGGAAATGACACCAGTGGATTTCTCCTTTAACCGGCTTGCAGACCCAAAATTCTTCTTTTATGATCATACTCTGGTAGAGGCTATAAAGCTGGAGCTTCCAGATGTTCATGCTTTCTTCAGATTACTCGCTCTCTGTCACACTGTCATGGCAGAAGAGAAAAAAGAGGGTAAGTGGTTGTGTACACTGCAAAAAATTCTAGGTTCTAGCCAAAATATCTAAAAATTCTTAAATCAAGAAGAATTTTCTAGACGAGTAAAAAATTATAGTCAAAATTAAGTATGTTTTTAAATGCCACAAGCTAAACAATGGGGTAAGCCAATTAGCCTTGTTTTTTGTTTGAAATAAGTGTATAACATCCCTTAGCCATTTGCTTTCTGTGTACATTAAAACATGCATTGTTATTTTTTTATTAATTAATTTACCTTTGTAGGTGATCTGGTGTACCAGGCGCAGTCTCCTGATGAGGGCGCTCTGGTCACGGCCACGCGTAATTTCGGCTTTGTGTTCCGCTCACGCAGCCCTGAGACAGTGACAATAGAGGAGATGGGGGTTCAGAGGAGCTATGAGCTGCTAGCCATCCTGGATTTTAACAATGTGCGAAAAAGGATGTCTGTAATTGGTATGCTTCCTCTTGATTGGGCAAACAGTTTACCCAGAAATAAGAATTTCCTGAAAATGTACTCACCCTCAGGCCATCCAAGATGCAGATGAGTTTCTTCATAAGAAAAGATTTGGAGAAATGTAGCATTGCATCACTTGCTCACTGATGGATGCTCTGCAGTGAATGGGTGCCGTCACAATATTCACAATAACACAATAATCTGACACGACTCCCGTCCATTAATTATTGTCTTGTGAAGCGAAAAGTTGTGCATTTGTTATAAACAAATTCATCATTAAGGCCTTTTTATAAACTTGAATTCACTGCATCTGGTTAAAATAGGAGTCCTCTACCCATATACTGGCTTTCTTCAGTGAAAAAGTCATCTTTATCAGGAGAGAAATATACACAGATCAAGCACTGTGTACAAGTAAAACAAATATATTCTAAATATTTTGATGCGAGAAGACAATTTACTTCTACTTTCACAGATTATGGACTGGTTTATTTGACCAGAAATAATGGTTATAAATTCTATATATATTCTACATCTCTGATGCCCTGATGGTGAGCAAATTTACCACAAAATGGTTTTTAGGTTAAACTATTGCTTTAAAAAAGCCTCCTTGGCTCTTCTTATGTAGTCTGTATTTCATGTGTGTTAAATTTGTGTTTTTTCTTACAGTTCGTAATCCAGAGGGCAAGCTCACACTGTACTGTAAAGGAGCTGACACCATCGTATATGAGAGACTTCATTCCTCCTGCAGCGAACTGATGAAGGTCACCACAGAGCACCTCAATGTGAGTCAACACCAGAGGAAAATGAAGTGAAGAAAATGTTTATCTCTCTCAGAGCTTCACATTCTATCTCACACACTTTAGACAATATACCTCTGTAATAAAGCCTTGTGAGCTGCCTTTCTGTCTACATAGGCAGTGAACTAATTATTTTTAAACTCAAACAGAACATTATAAGCAGGAGTTCTGTATCTGTATCACAGAGATACAGTACATATACTTTAAATCTTGCCCATTAAATATATATTTGATTGTGCAGTCTTTCAATATCTATTTCTCTCTGCCTCTGTAGGAGTTTGCCGGTGAGGGGTTGAGAACTCTTGTTCTAGCATATAAGGATTTGGATGAGGAATATTTTTCGGAGTGGAAACAGCGCCATCATGAGTCTAGTGTGGCTCTGGAGGACCGGGAGGAGAAACTGGAGAAACTGTATGAGGAGATAGAGAAAGACATGATGGTATGAACAAAACACACAAGAGCATAATTAGAGGTTACAGTCTTTATGTTGGCAGCTCTGTTTAATTTACCCTAATATGTTTATATTTTTTTTTGTAGAATGTGATGCTAAAGTGGTTTTTGCTGTCTGTTTTGTATAGTTAATTGGAGCCACTGCAATAGAAGATAAACTTCAGGATGGAGTCGCTCAGACTATTGAACAACTGGCTAAAGCTGAAATCAAAATCTGGGTGCTCACTGGTGACAAGCAAGGTGCTTCATTATTAAGTTGGCTTGAGAAAGATCTACTATTTAAACTTATTATTATTATTATTATTATTCTGAGCCAAAATTTAAACACTATCTCCTCCTAGAGCTTTCAAGCTAGTGACATGCTAATCATGCTAGAATTATGCTAACAAAATGCAACAGCCGTAGCAACCGCATAACAACACCTTAGCAACCACCCAGGTTACCCTAGCAACTGCATAGCAACACCCTAGCAACTATCTAGAGTACCTTTGCTACCACATATCAACACCCTAGCAACCACCTAGAATTCCCCAGCAACCACTCTGAGTTCTTTGACATCTATCTATCTATCAACTTTTTTTATCTAGTTTTATTCTAACATTTCTTTATGCTATTTGAGGCCCTTAATCACATCCCCAATGCTGACTAGTTTAAGTCAACCTGATGTGTGTTGCCGAACTAATTTTCTGTGCTGTGCATCTCATTCTATAAAGAGACAAATAAAGGCATTAAGCAACACAATCTCTTCCCAAAGACTATTTTGTTATTTGAACTAAAACTTCTATGTTTATATTATGAAAGTGCAATGATTCAGTTATGTAACATAATTGTGTCATGTATAATCATTATGTAATGTACTGATTATTCACACCATTTGCGTCCGTGTGTGTGTTTGTGTGTGTGTGCATGCTCTTTGTGCATTCTTAGTTGTGAGGATTGTCAGTTAAGTTCTGTTAATGATAAATTAACAAATGGCTCTCTGAGAAATTTCCTGTTTCTGTCTGTCTCTAATAGAGACGGCTGAGAACATCGGCTACTCATGTAACCTACTGAGGGAGGAGATGAACGACGTGTTTATTGTTGCATCTAACTCACCCGAGGAGGTCAGACAGGAGCTGAGGTAATATATCTCATGCAGATGGCATAACATGTATTGTATTGAGTGCTAAAACACATGGGCGAAGTCAAAATTCCTAGTTTGGGTGGGCATCCACTAAATGGGTGTTTTATAGGGAAATTGTAATGATGTAGCTTGCGACATTATGATTTATTTTCTCTGCTCTGTTTTTAGACTTTTGTGCATGTTATGTTGCATTATATTTAAATTGTCTCTTTTTTGCAAAGGGATGCCCGTCTAAAGATGCGTCCTGCTACTGAACAAGACAAATTCCTTATTCCTGAGGTTATCCTGGGTGAAACTCCCTCAGTGGTTCTGGATGAAAATGTAAATGGAGACTACGGACTGGTGATAAATGGACACAGCCTGGTGAGAAAGTCTCTTTCTCTCCTCTGTACTTTCTTCTGCCTGATGCTGAGATGGATGTGGCTGCACAGAGTAAGACCATCTTATTTCTCGTTGTGATCTTTGTGTTTGTAGGCATTCGCTCTGGAGAGCAACATGGAGCTGGAGTTTTTGAGGACGGCTTGCATGTGCAAGACGGTCATCTGCTGTCGGGTGACTCCTCTACAGAAAGCTCAGGTGGTGGAGCTGGTCAAGAAATATAAGAAAGCAGTCACTCTAGCCATAGGAGATGGAGCTAATGATGTCAGCATGATTAAAGGTGAACTCAGCTTGACAACAAAAAAGATGCATAAAAATAAATAAATAATTAAAAGGTTTTACATTTATTTATTTAAATAAAAAGGTTCAAGTGCTCCTGCAGATATTAAATCACAATTGGAGTTTTGTTCTTAGCAATGCTGTGTTATTTTAGTATTATTTGTATATAACATTTTAGTATTTTATTAAAGTATTAATATTTTGATTTATCTTTTATTTTTATATTTTCAGTGTAATTTACATTTTACTTTTAAGCTTTTTTATTTGTTTTCATATTTCCATATAGCTTTAATTTTTTTTTTTGTTTGTTTAAAAAGTCATTTTTATGTTTCAGTTTTATTTTAGTTTTTAGTAATTCAAATTAAATGTATTTCAGTCAGCTTTAATTTTCATTAAAGTTTGTAAAGTGTACGTTTTTATCTAATATTTGTATTTTATTTTAGCTATATTTAAAAAATGTAATAGTTTAGTTTTAGTTAACAATAACAACATTGTAGTACTGAGACCATCTACAGCGCATGTTGGTGTACTCCAAAAATTGACTGAATTGTTTAGGATTCTTTTGCAGTGCTAATACTTGTGCTTTTAATATTTGTTCAATGTGATATATTATGCAGGCTTTATTATTTATTTTTTTTAATTGATATTAATCTTAATATCTTCTTGTTCTGCAGCGGCTCATATCGGTGTGGGTATCAGCGGTCAGGAGGGGATGCAGGCAGTGCTGTCTAGTGACTTTTCTTTCGCTCAGTTCCGTTTCCTGCAGCACCTCCTGCTGGTACACGGCCGCTGGTCATACCTGCGCATGTGCAAGTTCCTGCGATACTTCTTCTATAAGAACTTCACCTTTACCTTTGTGCACTTCTGGTATGCATTTTTTTGCGGCTTTTCTGCTCAGGTGAGCCAAGTGCAAATTGTTCTTTTTTTCTTGTATTTACCCTTGCGAAGACTTACTTAAGTACTTACAAAAAGCGTTTTTGCTTCTTGTATGTCTTTCAAGACAGTGTATGATGAAGGCTTTATCACTTTTTATAACTTGGTATACACCGCCCTGCCTGTATTGGGAATGAGTCTGTTTGACCAGGTATGTTGTGTGTGTGTGTGTGTGTGACAGTTATGAAAGGTTTATGAAAGAGTTAACTTTCAAGGAACATTAAACAGTGTCAATTCACCATGATCTTGATGAATGAGACCTTGTAGCATTTCAGCTGCATATTAATGCTTACAAATGAACTGGTTTGTTGAAATGAAACATGACTTTTGATTTTTATGTTTCTCCAGGATGTGAATGCTGGCTGGAGTCTGGAGTATCCTACGCTGTATGTGCCAGGGCAGTTGAGTCAGTACTTCAGTAAACGTGCTTTCATGATATGTGCACTTCACAGCTGTTACAGCTCTCTGGTGCTGTTCTTTGTGCCTTACGCTGCCACATATGACACGGCGAGAGACGACGGCAAAGACGGTGCAGACTATCAGTCATTTGCACTGATTACTCAAACCTGTCTCACAGTCACTGTGTGTGTACAGGTAAGTTTAACCCTGTGCTGCAGTTATGTGTGTGATTCATTTGATTGAAATTTACTCATTTCTGCTCTATGTTCCTTACAGCTGGGGCTGGACCTCTCATACTGGACTGTTGTTAACCATCTCTTCGTTTGGGGAAGTTTGGGAATGTTCTTCATATTGACCTTCACCATGTTCACTGATGGACTTTTCCAGTTACATCCATCTTCTTTTGCATTCATAGGTGAGGGCTTGCATGTTGCATTCCAAAATTTCTAATGTGCATGTTATATCACATACTGTTTTTCCTACAAATTTTCAAGAATAATGGTGTAGTACAGAGCGTGTACAGTGTGTATCATGTGTTTTACAGGAACTGCCCGAAATTGCCTTAACCAGCCCAATGTGTGGCTGACTGTTGCATTGACAGCTTTACTGTGTGTGCTGCCGGTGGTTGCTTACCGGTTCGTCCACAGCCAGATCTCTCCTACCATCAATGACAAGGTATAGAGTTACTTAACCTTACAGTACTGATCCTTAAATACATTTTAATTCACAATTCCGTTTTCTTGCCAAATAACATCATTATTCCATTAAGTAGTATTATATCAATTATTTTTAAGATAATTATTCGATAATTATTCTGAATATGCGGTAACTGACTATGTTTATATGCACATCCAGTTCCATTTAAGGTCTGTATTTAGATTGTTTTAAGTTTTAAGTCAGTGGGGTATATTTATAGCAATAGCCAAAAATACATTGTATGGGTCAAAATGATTGATTTTGCTTTTATGCCACAAATCATTAGGATATTAAGTAAAGATCATGTTCCATAAATATATTTAGTAAATTTCCTACCGTAAATATATTAATTTTTGATTAGTGATATGCATTGCTCAGAACTTTATTTGGACAACTTAAAGGTGATTTTCTCATTATTTTGATTTTTGTGCACGCTTAGATTTCAGATTTTCAAATAGTTGTATCTCAGCCAAATATTGCTCTATAATAACAAATACACTTATAGCTGGATTTTTTTAAGTGTTTGCTGAAACTAATGGATAGCTGTGTGCACACATGAACACTTTTCATTTTGATTGTTGAATACAGGTGAGGTATAAGGTGTGTCGGATGAAGGAGCCTGCTCCTCGTCCTCGTCGCACCAGGCTCACCCGAAGGAGCACACGACGGTCCGGTTACGCCTTCTCTCACGCCCATGGTTATGGTGACCTCGTGACCTCTGGCAGATTTCTACGGCGACCAGCAACTGTTCGCTCCATGGGCTTGATTCCCACAGGACGCTCTCCTGGGTTCAAGCCCACCGGTCGGTCTGCCGGTTACAGCCCAGTCGGGCGAGAACAAAACCCTAAACAGAAAGTAGAACCAACATCACTGCAGAGGTTCCGTGCAGTTAAAGACTGTTCCTTTTGAGGGTGCAGCTTTTCAACCAGACCTAGAACCAAAACCGTAGATGCTGTTTACAGGGTTTGAACTCTTGGGGACAGTTTTACAGCTGCTGTGTTTTGTGAATATATACATGCACACTAGACTTGATTCCGAAATGTATGAAATCTTGTTAGGAAGTGTGCGTAGACGCATTTGTCACTCAAAATGCAAGTGTGGTTTACAAACTGTAATATCCATCATGCTGAAGGACAGATAGTATATATTTGTCCTTTCTACTGTCATCACTACAACAGAAGCGACAGACAAACTTGACAGGAAAAACAATGGCATGTACATGATGTCATAGAGGAAGTCGTGAGTTTCCTGTTTTTTTCCTCTTCCAGGTACTATGTGCATCTCCTTTTAAAATGAGCCCGAGTTCAGTATAAACCACACCCACCATTTTATAGTCAGACGGGTCATAGCATATTTCCTATGCTTTTGTTTTTTCTGAAGACAATTTATAATGTTAATCAACTTTTTTTTCCCACCAAAACTTAATTTTTCCTCCCTCTTTCTGGCCTTTAAAATTAAAGGGATAGTTCACCCAAAAACCCAAAGCCATTAATTGATGATGTTTCAAACCCATAAGACCTTAGTTCATCTTTGGAACCCACATTAATATATTTTCTGATAAAATCAGACAGCTTTCAAACCCTCAATATGTAGAGCAATGCAACTGAAATGTTCCCAGACCTAGAAACGCACAGTAGTAAGGACATTGTTATAATGTGACATCAGATTCTACTATATGTGAAAATCATCAAAAATATATTAAGTATATTGAAGAAGATGAACAAAGGTCTTATGGGTTTAAAATGACATGAGGGTCAGTTATTACTGACAGAATTTTCTTTTTTGGGTAAACTAACCTTATAAACAGGCAATTTTGCTACTGTACCTTTAAGAGCTATAAGAGCTTATAGCACATGAAATAAGTAAAGGCCTGTTCATACCAAGAACGTTAACTATAATGATAATTATGTTAGCATTTACAACAGTGCGTGATAACATTGTTTATTATAAGTCTGTTCGGCTCAAACTCTTTAAAGCAGAATGGATTCTCATTTGCTGTCAATTTCATTTAAAAAAATTCCCATTATAATATAATAATAACATTATTGTTCCTCTGTTTCATTATTGTAATGGTGTGTGCTATCCTTTTAAATTTAAAATGGTTTTTAAAATCATTATCATTGGTGTGAATAGGCCTTAACAGTGCTCTAATGGCCCTCAAATAGATTGAAGTGACATGATCAAGCGCCTTGTTAAAAATAAAGTCAGCCGCTCTACTAATTTTGGGATGCATTGGAAGTCAATATAGAGTCACATATGGTACAGTAACTGACAGCCAGAAAAAGCCCATATATTTCACTTACATTATCTTCAACAACTGGTTACCAGCTCAAATAATCATGTCTATAATAGTATCTATCCCACCTCCTTCTCATTATTTCACCATGACTATGCAGTCCAAGTTGCAGAATAGACATTATTTGGGAACATACAAGTGTATTTTCAGCACAGTAAACAGCATTTTAAGCATTGCTTGATATACTAATATACATCATATTCATAGTTGAACTATGCAAATCCTCTATTTGTTTTTGTTTGTATGTTTGTTTGTTTTTTGCAAATAAAATATTTTTTTTGTACTTTTTATATTGTATGAAACTGTTAGTTTGTTCAAGTCTTGTCATTAATTATTCAACCTAAGGGTGTTACAGGCATGAACACAAAACTTAAAAATGACAGCATGAAGAGTATTCTGGCTACTCTTTGTGTATCCAGCTAAAATTAGGTGGCCCCCCTGACAGATGGGCCCTTAGACCATTCATGAGACATGCCAGCTATTTAACTCAGAGTCTGAGAGTAAAGGAAGGCATTCTTTGACTAAACAATGAGAAATGCATCTCTAGTAATGACTAGAGAGCAGGCAGAACAAAGAGCTGCCTACAGGGGACCAGCAGTCTAACACCCCTCCCACCCTTACGCTGTCAAACCACAGTATGCAAAACGACCCAAAAAGACGTGATTTGTGAACGTGTATCAGAGTAAAGATGCCCAAAAGTCAGTATTGTAAGAGGACGCACAGCGAGGGAGGGTGCGCTTCATTCTGACGTAGCGCGCTCGCTCCAGCCCTGCGCCTCTGTTGCGCTCAATATCTCCAGCACAAAATCAACCCAAACGTGGCAATCGTTCAGCGTTATTTGACATCGTGACATCTAGGAATCAAGGAGATGACATTTATCGTCAACGTGAGTATAAATATGGCTTTTCCTTTAGTATTTAATGGGAATTTGGGAAACGCTGTGTGGTGGAAGCTAACGGGACTGCCCGCTGGCAAATATTACATCACTGCTGCTGCTGATTCAGATTTAACTGTGATTTTGTTCATTGTTAAGAATGAACTAAGTCGACATTTATGCGTATTGTTATTTTGAAATGGTAAAATGCAGTCGCTGTACGTGTGTGCGCATTCACCGTTATCTTCGCTCACATAACACGCCCGTTTTTACGCTCGCATCGTCGTTGTTAACATTAAATATCTGCATGCATAGTGTTTTTTTTTTTACGGTCTTGAATGTGTTTTTCTCAGCGTTTAGAGTCCTTAAAATCATCCGGAAAGCGTGGCCCAAAAGAGCCACATTCGTGTTAAGAAAACAAGCGCTCATTGACAGTCTGTGACGTTAGGTTTTTTTGTTTTGATGCTGATTTGGCATTTTTTTTTTTTTTTAATGTTTCGACTTGCTTGTATTGCATGTAAAATAGACAAAAATACACACGTGGTAAAATCACTAAATAGGCCCACAGATACAGGGAGTGCTGCTGTTATGTCAGATACGCCGGAGTGAGGCCTGTGTTTGCGCATCGATCACAACACAATAAACACCAGTCACTTCATCACCTGAAAACATCAGGCCTTAGGTGATAATATGAACGCTAAAAATGATTGGAGGATAAAAACGACGTTAGCGAACGAACACCAAAAGAAACCGCATAAAGGGCTGTTAATGCACACGTATGTATGTTTGTTACTGTACGTGCTTTACAGACAGTGATTCTTCATTTTGCCCAACTTTTCTGTTACCTATTATGATTTTACCACCACCACGTTATCATATATATTATCAACTCGAATTTTTGATAAATATTCTAATATTTTTATTACCTGATGTAACAAAAGTTGTAGCAAGGACATGCTTCAGAAGTGCCAGTGACTGTCAGCATTGTCTGCTACTTTTTCCTCTATAAGTATTGTTAGAATGTACACTCCAGTAAACAAACAGTGAGCTTGTAACATTTTGGATGATCTTGAGAGTATGCAATTATGACCATAGCAAAAAGTTGCACTCTAGAGTCTTGACTATATAACATTTATTTTGGGTTGCATAACTGACATGGGCTAAAATCTGAAATCTCTGAGAGAACTTTCTAGTCTGATTCCTTTTAACAAAAGCAGCTTGTGTTCGAGAGATGAGTGTGAGATGTTCAGAGATGTTCAGTCAGTCAGTCTCATATTCTACTGTAAAAAGAAAGAGGGTCAATAATTTAGTATATAAATTTGCACAATAACCCTTAGTCATCTAATATGTGATACTAGATAACCTGAATTCTAATCCAAATTTACTACAGCTTAATAAACAACAAGGGCAAAGCCTGTTTTTACCCAAACCTCTCTGTGTTTGTGCATGTGTGAGAGTCATGCCGTCTTGTTGCCGTCTTTCTGCAGCTGTCCGTCTGATCTTGTAGCTAAACGCCCAGTCTGTGGAATGTAGTGACTATCATGGCCTGTAGTTATGTAACAATGAGACATGAAGGAGGGAGAGAAAGAGCATTTTCTGCCCCCTTAACCTGCCCCTCTGTTTCTTTTCCTTTTTTTTTTTACTACCGCAATAGATGAGGATGTTGTGATTTACAGTAGCTTGACTTTTGCTAATAATTTCAGCCAAATGCAAGCCAATAGTCAGTCTAATGGTCTATCAGTACTTGGTTCCCTACAGTATGTCTCAGTAGTGTGTGACCGATTAGATGAAGTCAGGCTAAACTGACTCATGAATTACTGGAAATAGATGCTTCTGACTGTGTGAACTAATTTAAGGTCTAAGATACAACAGTGTTTCTCCAGCAATGTCAAGTTAAAAGTAAAACTCATCAGCATCCTGTGAGGAGCAGTGTTTTCATCAGTGTACTTTTTGGGACCTAAGAACATCTTTGTTGAATCTTTTTAAAGCCTTGATGGAACAGAAGTAGCAGCAGTTCTATTGTTTCATATTTTGAAGTACATCAGAGTAAAATGGATTATTAAAGAAAACATGTAGAATGGAACTTGGTTCTATGTATCCGTATAAGACTGCTTGAATGTGAGTTTTCTGTCAATAAGCAGACTAAATAAATTGACAAGTCCATCTCACATAATCAATTAAAACTATGTGATTTTATTGGGAGATCGAGGTTGATAACATTTTGATAAAAATGAAAGATATACTTGAATTAATCGTGCAAATAAATGACATGCATTTAGCAAATAAAGTGAATTTTCATTTCATGCCAAATTTAAACAGTGTATTTTAGAATGAGCTAATCGAATAGCATTACAAAAGGCCATTCTGAAAATAATTTTGCAGACTGAATGACAACCAATTTGAAAAGAAAATATTTTAAAGCAGTGTGGTTCAGAATATATTTTCTTAAACAGACTGGCAGGAACACATGAGAGTTACGTAATGGAGTTTAATCTGGCCAGACAGCAGGAGGACGGGTTCTCATTGACAAGTGATGTTTGCTGAGGATCTCTTGCTGTTATATGGCTCATATCTGTTAAGGTAAAATGCACAGAATTTCCATATTGTTTACATAATCAATTATTAACAATATATTAAATGCATTTACAAGAACAACCTCAGGAAAAATTATTTCTTTACTGTATTTTGGTTTGGTTCATATTGGTTAGATTGGTAGAATATGACTACAAGTAGATTTTCTAGGCATAAAAACATGTACATGATCAACACATGTAAAATGTGGTGATAACGCTGGCTCAAGCCTTCTTTCAGCCTGCCAGTAATACTCTGTATTGGCCCCAGGGCCGTTCTTATTATTGAGGCCTCAACCACATGTATAATAAATGCTAATAATCTAATTTTGTAATGTCCATATTTAGGCAATTAGAAACTAGAACTAGTGTTTAATGGCAGTATTCTAGATTATCCCAAAGATTTTGTCTTGTGACTATGACCTACAACTATCACCAACACTCTGGAACAAATACAGAGACGTTCAGATGATGTAATGTGCTCTATTACATTACAGAGATGGTTTTAGGTCATTGTTAGGCTTTGCACGTCCTATTATGTTATTCTGCCCACTCAGAGCCCCAACAATAGGTGGCTGACCCACAGCCATTTCCTCCTTCGAGATTTCTGCCCGTCTCAAATAGGGTCAGCATCCACCGCACGCTCACCCCTCCCTTCCTCTCTCTAGTAGAGACAACACCATTGATACACCAGGAAAAATATACTCAATATCACTTTGACCTAACTGTGGCCTAGTGGTTAGTACTGTGCTACTTGTGCAGGTGACATTGAGTTCATCTTGCATCATTTCCTGAAGTTTAAAATCATTTCTGGTCCTATTTCTTGTCCACATAACTTAAGGTTGCAAAAATTTCAAAATTATAAAAAATTATCACTGTTAGAATTGAAAGTGAGACACTGTAGCTTTATGTAGACCTCACCAGCTCCATTGAAGTTTGTAGATTTTTTTATTGCGGTGATTTTAGCATCTGCCGTCTCAATGAGGATCAGAATCAGAATCAAAAAGTGCTTTATTGCCAAGTATGAATTTGTTTTGGCGTCACAGCTTCCAGTACACAGAGACAACAACAACACAAAGAAGAATAAAATAAAAACAAAAAACAATAATAAATGTAAATAAATACATTGTATGTACAGGTGTGCTATGAATAAAATAGAAGTA
>JAUMHE010000048.1:2210254-2226303 GCA_032359235.1 Enteromius mattozi
GATTCAGGTGCTCACCAAATAAGTACCTCAATAAACAGAATGAAGTATGTTTGTGTAGAAATTTAACAAAGACTGGCTTGAAATGCTTGTCATAGTCAGAGAGATACTGATTTAGGAGTAAATTGCTGTGGTTTCTTATGTTTTTCCAGAGCTGTACAGTATTTGACCATCTAAATCCTGCATTTACAGAAACTCATCCTGTCTGAAACCTCCATCTTCGACGTCTTGCCCAGTTTCTTCTACCACAACAACCGGGTGGTTTGCATGGCTGCCTTGGAGGTCCGTAAAGCTTGACCTTTTCTTCCCTGCAATGTTGTGCAGTCAGCCCTTTTTGTTTAGTGTATTGTGCGGGAATTCCTCAGGTATACGTACGGAGGGGATATATTGCATATGAGCTGAACAGCCTTCAGCATCATCAGCTGCAGGATGGGACGTGTGCAGTGGATTTCCAGTTCATGTTACCGTCATCCCATCCTAACAGGTATAGCAGCAACCACATTTTTAATATACTGAATAGGGCTTACAAATAAGATCTAGATACTGAAATCTCCAGTGTACCCCCATGACTTCAAAGTACACACAATGGGACTGTTGTGACCTACTTTTTTGCTTTATAGAGGCTTTTTAGTATAATCTTTATGAAAGATAGTTAATGAACTGAGCTGTGGTGCTTAACAGGCCACACTGTTCATGTAATAGAACAACAATCAAATTTAACCTGAATATATAGTTATAACTGTTTTCTAGTCTGAATGTTTCTGTATGATCCCCTGTAACATTTATTCTCCTCCCTTTGACACTGTTTTCTGTGTATCTCTCCTTTGAAAGAGAGCCTTACACCTCATTGAGCCAGTCCATGCCCAAACCCACGTAATACGCTCTTTGTTTTTTAGCATCTATTTAATGAAGTAATATATAATAAATAAAAAGAGTGCACAAAAACAGATTCTTTCTTACACTCCTAACTTCCCACTTTGGTGTAAAGCCTGGTTTGGGTTTTCTTTACTAAGCTATACTGGAAGATGGTACTGTGCACAGCACAGGGGCAAGTGGATTTCACACCGTCACGCTAGGATGATTGATCAACTTGTTTTGAGTATGAAAGAAAAAGGTGCATAAGTGATTAGATTGCAATTAGTTTTACACATAATTGTAGGTTTTAATTATTTAAAATAGACACTGAAACAATTGCTTACTTTGTATAAATAAGTCGACATGAAATCAAAATTGCTCTTTTTACTTTGCTACACACCCCTATCCTCATTTGTGAATGATTCATCAAAATTTTTGTCTTTTTGTTTTGTCATCTTTAATCAAAATATAATAATTTACAAATATGTCACATTATGGAAGTTAAATGGGTTGTGGACACCTTTTCATGTCGATTTTAAATATTTGCAAAATCTTTATAGAAATATTTACATTTCTTCAAAAAATATAGTTTCCTGCAGGTCAAAGCAGATTGGTCAATCACACTGAATCACGTTATAGGGATGGTTCCCTCAAAAATTAACATTTTGTCATCATTTACTCACCTTCATGTTGTTCCAAACCTATATGAATTTCTTTGTTAAACTTAAAAGAAGGGATTTTGAAGAATGCTAGTAATGAAACGTTTGATGTTCCCCATTGGCTCCCATAGTTTCTTTTCCTACTATGGAAGTCAATACAACTGTGCGATTCCTATTGTGTTCAACATAAAATAGAAATGTATACAGGTTGGGAATGACATGAGGGTAAGTAAATGACAAAATGTTAATTTTATTTTCCTTTACCTGGGTTTCTCTGTATATGAAGAGTATAATGATTGTAGCTTTAGATGTTTTCTCATAAAATGCACAAAAAAAGTGATTCCCTTACAGTTATGTTTGCTTGCTAATTTTCAACCTAATGATAAATAATGATTAAAATCTATTTTTATAGACAAATATTTCTACTAAGATTGTTTCTAACATAATCATGATAGAAAGAGATCCAAAGTTAGAGGATGACAATCTAATGCTAACAACTCACCTGCTCTCATTTCAGAGGGAGCAGTCCTACTTTGAACAGGTAGAGTACAGCTCCTCCCTGCAACCAGTCAGCCTTGTGTGTACAGAACCACGTAGTATGTCTGCAGCAATGCATGCTGGGTGTAACTCTTTAATGACTTGAAGAAATTTAGCCTAAAGGGTATTCCATTTAATTGTTTTAATTTGGATTTAATGGCTCAGATAATTTTGTCAATTTATTGGGTAATTCTATAGTCCTAAATTGGAATTAAATGTGCTTCCAGTCGACACAGTATTCAAATGTGGAATGCATCTACCAATCCATTCGTGAACTGTTGCCTGTTTAATTTAGAGTCACGTAATCCAATTTCACTCAAGCTGAGACCATTGAGGAAGATCTAAGCATTTAAACTTGTGCTTTTTTCATTCAGCACAAGCAGTGCCATTAGTTTAGTCTTTTTGTCCAGAATTGGTACCCATTATTCCTTACATTTGCCTGTGTGCACTCACACACACACACACACCGTACTCTCCCTTCTCAGATTGTCTGTTCCTGTGAATGATTCGGGTGAGTTTCAAGCAATGCGTCGTCAGGGCAGTGAGCTCTTCCTGGAGGGGGCGCTGTCGCCCCCCTGTCAGAGGATGGGAGCCATGGTCGCCTTCCATAGTTTTGAACACTTCAAAAGGTGCCTTCACTTCTTTTTTTTTACTTCTAAATTGAGGTTTTGATTAAATGGTTAATATAATGAAAGATGTGATCTGATCTGTGGCTTGATTGTATTGTAGGTGTTTTGATGAAGTGATCTGCCGGTTTGCGGATCCGCTCTGTGAGAGTTCTCTGTTCACTGATGGCTGTTCCACCTTCTGTGATGGGGAGAGCTGTAAGGTCAGAGTTAGGAGAAGAAACAAATAGGGATGTAACGATTCACTCATCTCGTGTTGTGATATGAATCACAGCACTGATTTCACAAATCTCATTTTGTAAAAAATTTAGAAAATCATATTAAGGCAAATTATAAAAGGTGTTCTTTTATTATTTCTTGAATAAAATGTTGCACAATTCTTTGTGAAATTGAAATATGTCTAATAGCAAAACTAAGCTGAAATTTTAAAACAAACCCCAAATCAAATAAATAACACAAAAGAAACTAAGGCTTTGCCAGTGCTCTTTCCATTTAAAATTAGATAAAATCACTGCATTTTAATCCAGATCCAAACATTATTAATCTAAATTAGATTATTTAATTTGAAGCAAAAATAGAATGGTCTGACTTTTAGTTTTGTAAAAGTATACTACATTAAAAATATGCAAATGGGCTGAATGAAAACGCAAATTCACTTTCTGCCAGCAGGTGGCACTTATGAAACAGTGGCAATATAGCATTTGGTAGCCACTCTAAACAAATCAGCACTTTAATATGCATTATACAGAGGCAAGGTGAAAAGAAAAGACCATCTAAACTTTACTAAAGACAGTCATTTCCCCTCAAAGAGATTCATATAAACTCGGTTGTATTGCAATTTGTTTAACGTCTCAGCTAACTTGACATTGACTTTCACACATTTGCATTGATTTTCAAATGTCTGGGACTGCCTTGTTACATCCCTAGAAGCATTAATATCCCCCCCAAAAAAATCATCATTTACTCTGCATCATGCCATTACAAACCCATATGAATTTTATTTTTCTATGAAACACAATATTTAGTAAATGTTTGATATCACTGTACATACGGTACGTCTCTATTTCAGAACATGAAGGAAAATCCCATACACATCATAAATGTGTCAATCAAACAAGCAGACACTGAAGATGACGATGCTTTAGTCCAAGCTTTCACTGCCTTTGCTTATTCTAAAGTAAGTACATTAAAGACTTGTCCTTTTATCTGTATGTGCTGCTTCAGGACTTTACTCTCTCTTTTCAGAAAACTCCTCTGTATGAGTATGGAATCAGAAGAATCACATTTTTAGTTGCACAAAAGGTGAATTTTTAGATACACAGATTACAAAATATTAAAATTCAAATATTTAAATAAAAAAAGCTAAATTATACATTTTCCCTCCCAGCGGGAGTTCCCGAAGTACTTCACATTCAGGGCCAGAGATGAAGTAAGTAATGCATATGTTTGATCATTTAAAAATGTACATTGTAGAGTAACATCTGAACATTGTCCTTCTTTTCTCTTTAGTTCCATGAAGACAGAATCTACCGTAACCTGGAGCCCGCTCTGGCCTTCCAGCTTGAGCTGAATCGTATGCGTAACTTTGATCTGACGGCCGTTCCCTGTGCCCATCACCGAATGCAACTGTACCTGGGTGCTGCTCGTGTGGAAGAGGGGGCAGAGGTCACTGATTATCGCTTCTTTATTAGGGCTATCATTCGCCACTCTGACCTCATCACCAAGGTAACCTACTTTAATTCTGGACAGTATGAAATATATTTTATAGAAATGAAGCTAAAATATATTTAAAACCTTAAAGAGATACTTATTAATTGTCTTTTATTTTGTCAGTGTATTCAATGCATGCTTGAATAACCCTTGGCATAAATAAATATTTGTACAAAATAATTTTTGTTTATAGCATTTAAAATATGGGGTTAGAATTGTAAGATTTAAAAAAAAAAATGTTTTTGAAAGACGTTTCATCAGCCATTACTTACACAATGTCACACAATCCTCAAGAATGCTGATCTGATGCTGAAGAAACATTTATTATTATTATTATTATTATTGTATTGTTACGATTTTTGTGAAAACTGTGATGCATGTTTCTTTGTTGAAAAATATGTAGAAATTGTAAAAGAACAGCATTTATTTGAAATAGATTTTGTGCAACAATTTAAAAGTCTTTATTGTCACTTTTGATAAATTGAATGCATTCTTGCAGAATAAAAATATGTATGTTTAATAAAAAACAGAAAGCAATATATATTGTAAAGCTTTATGTATTAATGTACATTGTCTCAAATTGCTTCCAACTTACACTTGTTTCAGGCTTTGCAACAGAAAGTAATAGATGTGAAAATGTTAATACTAATGCATCAGTTGTAAATGTAAAACCAGAAATCCATTTTTTATATATATATATATATATATATATATATTAATAATAATAATAAAAAAACAAAATATGACACAGGTTGTTGATAGGTATTTGTAGGGTATTTTTTATAGAAGGCCTATATTAAAAAAAAAAAAAAGGTTCTGATTTAATTTTTTTTACTCATTCTGTAGGAGGCGTCATTTGAGTACCTGCAGAACGAGGGAGAGAGGCTGTTGCTGGAAGCTATGGATGAGCTCGAAGTGGCCTTCAGTAACATATCCGCTCGTACTGACTGTAATCACATCTTTCTCAATTTTGTACCCACTGTTATAATGGACCCCTCAAAGGTTAGATTTAACAACATGAAACTTTTCACTCTTAAATGTATTAAATCATCACTGCTGCCAGTGTTCCTCAGCTGTCTTCTTTTCCTACAGATAGAGGAGTCCGTCCGCTCAATGGTGATGCGTTATGGTAGTCGTTTGTGGAAGTTGCGTGTTCTCCAGGCTGAGCTGAAGATCAACATCCGCCACACCACCAATGGAGATGTCATTCCCATCCGCCTCTTCCTCACCAATGAGTCCGGCTACTATTTAGATATCAGTCTATATAAGGAGGTCACTGACCCCTCCACTGGACAGGTACAATCTACATTCACTGGATTGTGACACATTGGCATAACACAGAGTAGTTAAGGAGGAATAAATGTGTGAAAAACTTACTTTTTCAAAGGTACATAGACTAATGTCTGACCCAGTTGTTTTATGAGAGTCACTGCTCAAGGGTCAGAAGTTCAGTCTTACATCAGCTCAGAAACAACAGCAGCTGCTTCATAGATCTGTGTTTATCAGTACGCTTTGTACTCAGTATAAGTATGCCTTCAGCATACCGTTTTCTTCCTACCAACATCAAAACAGTTTTTAGAGGGTGCAAGACTGCTGAACCACAACACAGGGTCATGAGTGTAGTTTAAGTGTAGCTTGCACAAACAATTTATTCTTTATGGTAATTCTTAATGGTATACTTGCATGCTTTCATCTCTATTTATCTGTGCTCTAAAGTGCATTTGCATTTCCTCTTGCCAACTGAACCTGATCCAGTACTGACTGCCACATTAGCTTGGCCTTCTAAAAACAGGAAGAAAAAAACAAACACATGATTTTTTTATACTATTGTTGTCAGGCTTTATTCCTGTTTGAGGGTTTCAGTCTTTCCCCAATTCAAGTACATAAAAGCTGTACTTGCATTACTGTAAACCAGTAAATTACAGAAATTGTATGTTCACTGAGTGAGACTTTGATTTTGAACAATTCTAGACAGGCTAGAAGTCAAATAATACAGATTTTTTATATCTCATAAGTATTTACTTTGAATATTGCTGCTGTAGCAGTGCGACAAGCCTATTAACTCCAAGGCCACCTGTTGTCCACAGTCCCATGGCTTCTCCATTTTTTGATCAGTTACTGAATAAGGTTTAAGGATGAGGATTTTTTCAAATACTTACTGTACATACATTCACGTTCTGCAGATAATGTTCCAGTCGTTTGGAGACAAGCAAGGTCCACTGCACGGCATGCTAATCAACACACCGTATGTCACAAAAGATTTACTGCAGGCCAAACGCTTCCAGGCTCAGACCCTCGGCACCACGTACGTCTATGACTTCCCTGAGATGTTCAGACAGGTGAGGTGATTCAGTTAAGATTGAACCTGTTCTCACTGTGATTGTGGCCTGTGTCTTGTTTCTGGAATGTATTGTTGGATTGACATTAGCCATTGTCATTTCTTTCTGTTGCCAGGCTTTGTTTAAGCTTTGGGGACCAGGAGACAGCTATCCTAAGGACGTGTTGATGTGTAATGAACTGGTCCTGGATTCTCAAGGGAGACTTGTGCAGATGAACAGACTACCAGGAGACAATGAGGTGCATCAATGAATTCTCACTATATTCCTTGAGGGATTTTCTCTTGCACAGGACTAATTCTCTATGGATTGTAGGAGAATACTGTTAATCAGAATTATGAAACATGTTTTTAATAATTGCCTTGTAAAGACAAGATGGTAAATGTAAATAACTTTTAATGCAACAATGAGGTAAATGGATGAGCTCTATGCAAGTCATTTGTTTGTCCTCCCTTTTCAGATTGGCATGGTGGCTTTTCGCATGAAAATGAAGACTCCAGAGTACCCAGAGGGCAGAGATATCGTTGTGATCTGTAATGACATTACCCATATGATTGGCTCATTTGGGCCACAGGAGGATGAGCTTTTTTTACGGGCATCTGAGCTGGCCAGAGAAGAGGGTATTCCACGTATCTACATCGCAGCCAATAGTGGAGCTCGAATCGGCTTGGCTGAGGAGATCCGCCACATGTTTCAAGTGGCTTGGATCGACCCAGATGACCCTTACAAGGTGACAAAATGCTGTAATATCACTAATGTTAACGCACCTTTCTAAAATCAAACAACTACTGACTCTTTGATGCATTTCTGCTTTGTTTACCCAGCTTTTGTTCAAGTCTGTTATTCTGCTTTGCCCCTGCAGGGTTTTAAGTACCTATATCTGACGCCTCAGGACTACACCCGCATCAGTTCCTCTAATTCTGTCCACTGTCACCATGTAGAGGAAGGAGGCGAGTCCAGGTAAGCCTGCTGGTTTCAGGATGCACAGAGAGACCTCAGAAAAAAACCCTCTCTCGTCAGCACTAATGGGTTCAAATAATGTCTCAGGTACATCATCACAGACATCATAGGGAAGGAAGAGGGTCTTGGAGTGGAGAATCTGAGAGGTTCTGGCACCATAGCTGGAGAAACATCTCAGGCTTATAAAGAAGTCATCACCATAAGCATGGTAAGAGCTAACATCTACCCATAGCCTCATCAAACAATTTGCTCTGTGTGAGGAACACAATACCAATTTTTATTATATATGCATCTGTGTTTTGGTCATCTAGTAATCTTTCTGTGTTCCTCTAGGTCACATGTCGTGCTATAGGAATTGGTGCGTATCTGGTACGTTTAGGACAAAGAGTAATTCAAGTGGAAAACTCCCATATCATCCTGACTGGGGCTGGGGCACTAAACAAGGTGTGGAATTTCACATCTGCATACACACCTTGAAATGTCAAGTGTCATGTTTATGTGGCCGGTGTTTCCTTTTATTTTTGGGGATAGATGAAACCACTTTAATCCAGTGATTTGTCTTGAATTCTTTAATTCTGTATTTCTTTGTAGGTGCTGGGTCGTGAAGTCTACACCTCCAATAACCAGCTGGGAGGGGTTCAGATCATGCACAACAATGGAGTGACACACAACATCGTGCCAGATGACTTTGAAGGGGTGCTAACTATACTACAGTGGCTATCCTACATGCCAAAGGTAGTCTGTTTACAGATACTGTAGGGTGCATCTCAAAGCAAATGTATCTTAGTTTTTTAGTATTAAATTCTTCTATTGTATACACCCCTGTTTAAAAAGTCAAATACTTTTATTTAGTAAAGATGCATTAAAGGGGTAGTCCAAAAATTTTAATTCTGTCAGTAATTACTCACCCTCATGTCATTCCAAACCCGTAAGATCTTTGTTCATCTTTGGATTTTGAGAGCTCTTTGGCTGTCCCATGGACAGCAAGGATACTAACCACAATCAGAATGTAGTAAGGACATCGGTAAAATAATCCATGTGATTTCAGTGGTTTACCCATACTTTATGAAGCTATAAGGATACTTTTTTGTGCATAAAGAAAACAAAAATAACAACTTTATTCAACAATTTCTCACCTCCGCATCACCCTGGCACCATTTCTGAGAATATTATGATGTACATGAGTGCTTTAATCTGAATGTTAACAACATATGTATGTGATGCTGCTGACACAGAAGGGACCTTATACTGGATCTTACTCACTTAAAACGGTTGTGTGTGTATATATACAATTTATATATCTATCGTCCAGTTATGATATTGAGAGGCTTAAAGGGATAGTTCACCCAAAAATGAAAATTCTGTCATCATTTACTCACCCTCGAGTAGTTCCAAACCTGTATGAAATTCTTTGTTCTTCCAAACACAAAAGAAGATATTTTGAAAGGAGTTTGTTACCAGGCTGTTTTTGGATCAGTATATTTTTTTCCTACTATGGAAGTCAATGGTGCCCAAAACAGCCTGGTTACACTATTTTCAAAATATCTTCCTTTGTGTTCGGCAAAACAAAGAAATTTATACAGGGTTGGTACTATCTGAGCGTAAGTAATGACAGAATTTTTATTTTGGGGTGAGATATTCTTTTAAAATATAATCTTTAGCATGACTTAAAGTAGTTTGGGCTGTTAGTCCAAATGACAAAAGGGCAAAGCTGTATTTGTGTTTGATTAAATTAACATCAAACACTCCTTGTGTTTGCTGTTATAATTTAGAGCAATCATAGTCCCGTCCCAATAATGCCTCCTACTGATCCCGTCGAGAGAGAGATCGATTTTGTTCCCACAAAAGCCCCCTATGACCCTCGCTGGCTGCTGTGTGGACGACCCCATCCCAGTAAGAATGGAATTATACACACAATCTGTTATGAACATAGACATGCTCTCGACCTGTCTGCATGGGAGCTCAGGATGATACTGCAAACTCAGTTATTCTTTTCTTTGAATTTGTGTTGATAGCTGTGAAGGGAGCATGGCAGAGTGGATTCTTTGACCATGGTACATTTATGGAGGTGATGGCTACCTGGGCACAGACAGTGGTGGTGGGCAGAGCCAGGTAAGAGAACAATAAGTGAAGGTGTCAAACAAACATTTGATTTAACAGAGTATTCTCAGCTGAATCAGACTGAATGTCCTACAGGCTTGGTGGGATTCCTCTTGGTGTCATTGCCGTTGAGACCCGCTCAGTTGAGGTTACCATTCCAGCAGATCCAGCCAACTTAGACTCAGAGGCCAAGGTCACTGTGACACTGTGAACATTTTAGCATGTCCCATTTATTCTTATAATTACGTACTTAAAAAGTCCTTTCTGCCTCAGATCTATCAGCAGGCTGGTCAAGTGTGGTTCCCAGATTCGGCGTATAAAACTGCTCAGGCTATTGAGGATTTCAACAGGGAGAAACTTCCACTTATGGTGTTTGCCAACTGGAGAGGCTTCTCTGGAGGCATGAAAGGTATATAGCTGGTTTTCATATGAGTTTGCATTTTAATGTACCTGTTCAAAAGTTTTGCGTTATAATGTTTTTATTTTCCTTATTCATTTTATTCAGGAGGGATGCATTAAATTGATGTGACGGTTAAAGTTGTCTGTTTCAAATAAATGAGAATCTTTTGGCCTTTCTATACATCGAAGAATGCTGTCATGATTTTCATAAACACATTAAGCAGTACAGCTGTTTTCATCATTGATAATTATTAGAAATGTTTCTTAAGCGCCAAATCAGCATATTAGAATGATTTCTGAAGGATCATGTGACAATGAAGACTGGAGTAATTTATTTTTGCCATCACAAAAATTAATAGGTCTTTAAAATATATTCATACAGAAAGCTATTATTTAAAATTGTAATTATATTTCATAATATTACAGAATTTTTCATCCAATAAATGCAGCATTGATGAGGATGTAAACTACTTTCAGAAGCAACACTTTTCAACATGGATGTTCTGTGTGTCAGATATGTATGACCAGGTGCTAAAGTTTGGCTCTTACATCGTGGATGCCCTGCGAGAGTACAGCCAGCCTGTACTAGTTTACATCCCTGCCCACGCTGAGCTGAGAGGAGGATCATGGGTCGTGATCGACCCCACTATAAACCTTCAGCACATGGAGCTCTATGCAGATCGAGAAAGCAGGTGAGCCCCTTCACTACTCTACTAAATCTTTTTGCCCATTGATCTTATTTGACTGATCTTATTGACCTCAATTCCTCTTCAGAGGTGGTGTTCTAGAGGCCGAGGGTACAGTAGAGATAAAATTCAGAAAGAAAGACCTGATAAAAGTCATGCAAAGGATTGATGCTGTGTATTCCCGCCTGGCTGAGCAGCTAGGTACAGCGATTCATCTCACTTAAACACAAATGTCCTCACAGGCCCAGAGAATACCTGTGATGTGACACACGGTTTACTATTATAATCCATTTAGGGAATCTGGAGTTGCCAAGCCAGGAGCGTAAAGACTTGGAGGCCAAACTGAAGTCTAGAGAGGAGTTTCTTCTTCCCATCTACCACCAGGTGGCGGTGCAGTTTGTGGACCTTCATGACACTCCAGGAAGGATGCAGGAAAAGGGTGTCATCACGGTATAAACATAAGAAAAACTAAATATTAGGCTCCATAGGTCACCTTTTATAAAGAGATTTTTTTTCCATAGCTGTGGATCACATGCAAGAAATCTTCAAGTTTTAAATCCTTCCTGCTTTTTCACCTAATCAATGTTTTCAGGACATCCTGGACTGGAAGAACGCTAGATCATTATTTTACTGGCGTCTGAGGCGACTGCTGTTGGAGGAGGTGATGAAGGAGGAGATCATGCAGGCCAACCAAGATCTGAGCAACGGCCACATACAGTCCATGTTACGCCGCTGGTTTGTGGAGACAGAAGGGACTGTAAAAGTAAGGAAAATTATTTTGTGTATGACGGGAAACAAAAAAAACTAAGACAAGTTGACAATTTGTAACACATTCAGATGATTGTCAGCTTACGATCTGACATGATTTGCCAAGAAGAAAGCTATAGTTCATGTAAAAAACTATTAAAAGTAGTTTCCGGTGAAGATGCAATAAAATATAAATATGTTGCCTCTGAAACTATCTGAAATCAGTTAGTTTTAACATTTCTAAAACTTAACCTGGAATACATTTCAAATTTAAATGAAAACAGAAACTTTGCAAATAAAAGTCAAAATACTAATAACTATTGTAATAAAAAACTAGCTAAATTAAGATACTTAAAATATATCTTCATCAAACTTTGAAGTTGATATTTATGTCATGTGAAGTAATTGTTTGGTAATTGTTATTATTTCAGGCGTATCTGTGGGACAATAACAAAGTGGTGGTAGAGTGGCTGGAAAACCATCTGTCACAGCAGGATGGGACACGTTCAGTCATCAGAGAGAACATTAAATGCTTAAAGAGGGACTACGCTCTCAAACACATCCGCAGGTAATTTCCTTCTCCCCCGTATAGGCATTGAATTAGATTTGTTTGTGATAAACTGATACATTTTTTAAGATTTTTTGATAAACAGATATTTATTTAAAATGTAGTTTTTGTATAACAGTATCACTTTTGGTCAATTTAATGTCACTACAAAAAAAATCTCCAGAATGACCCCAAACCTCAAGTCTAATATGATTCTTAAATCTGAGCTCGAACACAATGCCCAGCAAACAGTCAAACCTCTTTTAAAACTCGTAATCTATTATATGTTTAGTTTAGTCCAAGCCAACCCAGAAGTGACCATGGACTGCATCATCCAGATGGCACAGAACATCACTCCCTCACAGAGAGCTAAAGTCTGCCACCTGCTGGCCACCATGGACAACTCTACCACCAGTTGATCACATCCATGCCATTTCAATAAACCTACAGAGACAGATGATATTCAGGTGGTATTATTAAATAGTGCTTTAAAACTTTAAAAAGAAAAGAAAAAAGGACTCTTTTGGTCGTTTCTTTGGATCAACACATTGGTCAGTAGCCTTAAACGCACAATTTTAAATGTCCATCAATCACAAAGTCCACATACTCTTCTTAGCGCACAGATGCTGTTAGTGTGACTCACAGTGACCATATTAGAACATTTCTCAGAGCATTTCTTTAAACTCGCTTCCAAGAGAGGGAAGCTAGTATACAGTGTTTATCTGTTCACTTTTGTGCCTTTGTGTACTTTCTGTGGAAATAACCGACTGATGAATGTAAAATGAGCGGACAAGACTGAATATTAGATGGTTTTAGAGAATCACAGATGCTTGAGGCGCACATTCATGCTGTATAGCACTTCCTCAGGAATATATGCAATACTAATTAAACAGAACAAACTATTATTAGAGTGAAGTAACAGTATTACACCTAAATACAGTCACTATCTAGATATCAGGGGAATTCTTGATGATAACTTTTATTTCTAGTAATACACAGTAGTTCAAACATTGCAAAATAAGGTAATGCTTGCAGAATTGTTAATGTACATTCAGATGTCATGAAATTCTGTTCCTATTGGATGTACAAAAATCTGCTTGGTGTTAAATATAATCACATAATAATGAACGTAGTTATACAGTGTTATTTATGAGTATCAGGGCCACTGTTTATTTTAATGGCTTGAACTTTGTATAGTTTATTTCACATGACTGCAGGTAATTCTTCTGTTCGTATGAATGCAGCATACAGTATGTGCTGGTTCTATGAGTGGATAAATATGTGTACCTACTGATGCTGTTCTGTACTCAGCTGTTGATTCTGACCACATCTTGATCAGATGTAATGCCTTTAATCGATTTTGTGTTTTTATAACATACGAGTCAGATTAATACAAGAGCCAAAGTGCCTGACTTTGTTGACTGTATATCAGGCGGTTTGTTTAAAAAAAATATATATATATAATTATGCATTAAATGTGTTTTTATCTTGGTGAGTTTGTGGTTGAAAATGACCTGGGTCGACATTTAAAATTAAATTATTAAATGATTTAATTAAACTGAGGGATTTTGAAAGTGACAGTAATCGGTGTTGAATACTACTGTGTCTGGTTTACATGTTCGAAAATGATAAACTGTTGAAAACATTTGAAATTTAGAATCAATCTAATCAGTTACATTAATAAAGTAATACTGTAATTATTAGATTTTAGATAGGGTAATCTGTAACCTATTACATGTTCAAAGTAACCTTCCCACCACTGGTAAAAAAAAAAAAAAAAAGTCATTAAGAATTAAAACCAAGTTAAATTAATACATATTTCAATCTGAATGTGAAACTTTATTGCTCGCATTCAAAATATTTCGATATGTACAATAAAAAATGATTCATGTCACCATTTCAGCTCTTTTCATAAATATAAATAATAAAACAAACATTAAAGAGCAGATACAGTGTCTATCACGGTACAACAAAAGACACACAACTACAGTTACAAGGCTAACAGTTACATGGACAAAATGAGAAGAAAACAAGTTCCTTTTATGTTACAGAAAAAAGCTTGGCAACACCCAAAATCATAATTCCCATAATTTGATCTTTGTTCTTTAAGTGTTGTGTTAACTCACAATTTGCATTAGGCGTATAATGATAACAACACTGTAATTTGTATGATTATGTTCGGCCACAATCCCAGTATCTGTACTGGACTGCGCTGTTAGAGGAAATCAATCATACTCTCTCACCATGCAGATTCTCTTAAAAAAAAATAAAAATAAATTTGCTGATTTGGTCCCTTTAAACCCATTGCATTTAATGCAATTAATACAGTCAATGCAAATGACACCTTTGAATACTGTGACGTCACCATAAATGCACCTCATTTTAGTTCAGGATGTTTTCTTTCTGATGTTGCAATCATTTTTGGCTGCCTTGGAAGAATTCTTTGTTGCAGGATGTTTTTTGGAGTCTGAAAGCTAGGATTGAAAGCTTTATAGAGGGTCCCGGGAAGTAAAGCTCAGCCTGTTTAATTTCTTACGGGTGCAATTAAAGCAAAACGATAGGCTTTGTTCCTCCCTGTGTGTTGATGTACTGGTTAGAAAGGGCATCCACGGCCGAGTATGAAGAGTAGAGGCCTGTCACCTGCAGGTCTGGGTAAGGAAGTCCTCCTGCATTGGACACAGGCGTGACATTGCCAGTGTCCAGGTCACAGTCAGACAGCCGAAGTGGGGAGTTACTGAGTGTACCTAATGCCTCCAGATTAAAGCTGTCATCCTTCATTTCCTCCCACAGGTTTCCTGCAATCAGAAGAGGAGAACTGTGTTAGATATAAGATTAGAAACAAACAAGCGTTCGGTGGCTTTCAATATTTTAATATTAGTCGATTATACACCTTGCCAGGTGAAGTCCATGATGCTCGGGTCCAGTGCGTCCACCTCTGAATTCACGTCGGTGTGAACCGTGTAGAAGTCGCCGTGCTGCTTGGCGGGATGCTGAGGGAGGGAGCTGTTTGTCAGGTCGGGGATGGTGTGAAGAGGGGGTGTCTGAGCAGGAGCAGGGGAGGCCGGAGCCAAGCGAGATTGATTCTGGAGCTGCATTTGAAGGTGCTGATGCATAGGGAGGCACTGTAGAGAGAGAGTGACCACTGGCTGGGGCTGCATCTGCGCTGGGATTGGGAGGGTCGGCCCTGGTGGGCAGCTGGGCAAGCGAGTCATGCCAGTCTCAATGGACTTTTGTCTGCAGCCCTCTGGTCTGTCTGTAATGAGTTTGTCTAATTCATCTGGTAAAAGAAAAAGTGGCAATATTAATGACAGGTTAGATTTCTACAGTTACTTTTCTGCTCTGGTATCTGTACTATTTCAGCTAATGCTTTGCATAGTGGTATTATAGTATGAATATTCTTGGTTTTTGTATGATAAAATGCTCGTGATGCTCCTCATATGTGAGTCGCTTTAGATATTTAGATGTTTTATAATCTGGAGCAATTCTTCAGATTTTGTGCAATAGGAGTGCACAGATTTCACTGAAAATCTCATAGCTTGTGATGGACACAGGCTCCAGTTTTTTGGGGGGATATGAAGCATGCTTGACGTTTCTAGTCAATATTACAATTAATAGCGTTTTCTTCTGTCACATGTCAAGAAACAATGCAGGTAACACTTTATTTTAATAGTCCAATTTAGACATTGGTAACACTTTAACACTTTTACCTTAGTAGCATGCATATTACTAGAATATTAGCCATTTATTAGTTAATTAAGCACATATGAATGCCTTATTCTACATCTCTAATCCAACCCAATACCTAAACTTAACAACTACCTTACTAACTATTAATAATCAGCAAATTAAGAATTTATTGAGGGGAAAACTCATAGTAGTTAACAAGTGTT
>JAUMHE010000048.1:2226403-2264069 GCA_032359235.1 Enteromius mattozi
TTAAGCACATATTAATGCCTTGTTCTACATGACGTTTCTACATCCATAATCTTACCCAATACCTAAACTTAACAACTACCTTACTAACTATTAATAAGCAGCAAATTAAGAATTTATTGAGGGGAAAAATCATAGTAGTTAACAAGTGTTACCTAGACATTCTACTAACAGTAAGTAACTTTGTAACTACATGTCAACTAGCAGTCATTATAGTATTAGTAGTCTGTCTGCTTAATAACACTTTATTTTAATGGTCTACAACATATACTGACTTTGAGAAACTTTGCAAGTATGTCAACTTATTCTACTAACCCTTAACCTACCCTAACATCTACTATTAGACATGTAGTTGCAAATGAATAAGAATTAGTTGACGTGTAGTTACAAAGTTACTTATAGTTAGTAGAATGTCTAAAATGGACTGTCAAAATAAAGTGTGACCACAAGGTGCTTATTTCTGCATGAGCGACTTGAACCAGCCTTAAATGTAAGAAAATTGACTAATGTGATGCTCGAGTGTTATGGGTGGTTGTCAAAGCAAATATGTCAATCAAAGATGTTTCCTAGCACTAATAATAGTCAACGATTTGAGACCTGGATTGGCCATGCTGCGACGGATGGCTGGGAGATCTTTGCGTTTCCATTTCTGCATCTCTTCCTCCATTTTATCGATCTTTGCAGGATTGAGTGCCCAAAGACAGCCCTTTCTGGAGGAACCGCTCATCTTGTTCTCTACCTTCTCAAAGCACTTGTTCAAGGACAGGTTGTGGCGTACTGAATTTTTCCATCCATCAGGTGCTGTCTGAGAAGCACAGTAATCAACAGTACAGTTTATTGTAAGTAACATTTATTTGTTTCCATGGTGTGTCGGCTTAGTCCAGCATTCTTTTGCATAAACTCCTTACCTTGAAATAAGGGAAGTGCTCTTTCATAAAGCTGTAGATCTCGCTGACAGGAAGGCTGCCTGTTTTGCTGTTCTTCAAAGCCATGGCAATCAGACAGCTGAGAAAAGAGATCAAACATAGTCGACTTGAGATAAATAAAATCTTTTCCCTTTTCAGAGAATCATAATGTTTTTCAGAGGCTGTCGCAGTGAACTTTATTTCACCTGTAGGAGTAGATGGGTTTAGGGAAAGTCTTGGGTTGCAAGTCCTGGTTGTGAGCAGTAATACGGGCTTGAGGAAACAGACTCTGGCTGTTGTAGTTGCCATAAAGCCCACCGGGAGAACACTAAAGAATATAACACAGAAATGGTATTTGATATATATAATATTACTATTTTGAACTGTCTTTACATATAATCCCAGTTACTGAACAAACCTGTTGGTTTGCCTGAGTGAAAGTGAGAACTTGTTGAGGGGCGGTCTGGTATACGGATGCAGCACACGGAAACCCAGGGGAAAACTGGGGCATCTACAAAAACAACACAGAATACAGCTCTAGAGTTCTGAATTGGTTGTATACATACTGTAATATGAAATAGTTTGAAATCTGAAACATCACTCACGCTACTGATGGCCAGAGGGCTGTGCTGCATTTCACTCTGTAGATGAATCGCAGACCCTGCTCCTCCTGCTACCGTCATGCTGTTCAACTGAGCTGGAAGTTTCAGCAAAGTGTTTTTTAGGGATTCAGTCTACTACTGCTTAAAGGGGTAGTTCACCCAAAAATGAAAATTCTGTCTTAAATTACTCATGTCGTTCCAAACCCATAAGACCTTTGTTCATCTTTGGAAGACAAATTAAGATACTTTTGATAGAAACTGAGAGCTCTGTGATCCTCAATAGACAGAAAGGAAATTACTACGATAAAGGCACAGAAACGTAGCAAGGACATCTGTAAAATAGTCCATGTGTCATCAGGGGTTCTGCTAGGGGTGTAACGATTCACGTATTGTACAATTCATGGTCATTTTCCAAATCGTGATCATCTTTATCCCTTGTTAGTGTTGACTTGAGTGAGCAGAGAATGTGTGTGTCATTATTTAGTCGTTTCCAATGCAGTTGTCAAAGGGATCGATGTCATTTCCTCATTATCTTCAGCTGGGATGTTCCCATGACAGCACGGTGTGCGTCAGCAAATTCGTTAAGGGACGGATGCATTGCATAAAAAAATGTATGCATATTAGTTTTTATATATTAGCATATTTTAAAGGTATGTTTATTTGCAAATTATGCTAACAGCAATAAAAAGACATTTATGACATTAAAACAGTGACATCTGCTGACATACATTGTGCTGCGTTTGTTGTCACAGGAACATCCCAGCTGAAGATAGAGGAAATTAAACTAACAAGGGGGTAACCGCAAATCATTACACCCCTATGCTCTACCATAATTGCACGAAGTTGCGAGAATACTTTTTGTGAGCAAAAAAGCAATAACATCAATCTTCTTCCCCGAGTTACCGTCTTCCGCCATTTTGGAGAGTCCTTCAAAACGTAATCAGCGTTGTTTATGTACAGTAAAAATCGTGCACATTCTTTGTGCACAAAAAAGTATTCTTGTAGCTTCATCGAATTATGGTTGAACCCATGATGGGTAACACTGTATAATAACTACACGCTATGAATCATTAGTTAAGCATTAGTAAACAGTCAGTTCATCCTTTATAAAGCATTATCCCAACATTAATAGTCATTAGTAAGCAGTTTATAAATACAGCTGTTAATGCCTTGTTCTTGATTTATAAGCATATCTAAATGTACAAAGGAGATATAAAAGCTCAGTTATCTTCCTAACAAAAAAATAAACAAACACAAGTGTACAGTTGTACGATTACATTTTTTCCATCTTGAAAAAATATTTCTGTGTTCTGTATCCCTCTGTGTTTTGTTTGTTTAACTCTTCTGTTTGGAAGATAAATCAGCTTTTACATCTGCTTTATAAATGCTTTACAATGTATAAATAGTCCTCACTTTAGATGAGCTCACAAAAACAGACGTCTGGCAACTACCTAACGCTTTATAACTACCTGACTTTGAATTTGATTTTGTGTTCTGCAGACGAACAATTTTCTTACGGGTTTTTGAACGACATGAGGGTGAGTAATTAATGACAGCATTTTCATTTTTGGGTGAACTAACCCTATAAGACAGCTTTCTAAAAATCCTTTTTTTAATACTTAAGGTCAAAACTAGGTCAAAGAATAATCTAAAGGTTTGGTAAAAAAAATAAAAATCCTACAAATTAACGCAAAATGGCAATATGCTAAAGGCATAAAAAAATATTGATTCGAATAGATAACAGTTTGATAACTAGTTTGACGTCTGAGAAGTTGTTGGATGAATTCAGATTTTCACATTTTTAGCTCTAACCATACACAGTCTATAAAGCTGCTGACCTGTCTGCGGCTCCAGAAGGCTGTTCTGGGCAGAACTGGCAAAATCAGCTCGTCCAGATCCTATCTGCTGCAGCCGGGGAACATCCACAGAGGTGAGCCAGGACAGGGACTGAAGATCACCGGGCAGCTCGTCCTTCAGCTGAGAAGGGTCAGTAGTCAGGAGTCTACAAAAACACAGTACAGCTCTCAGCACTAAAGCACAAATATGAATTTTATGCAATTTTATCTAATTTTCATGTTACATTCGTATTATCTTTGGCCTACTAATTCTACTCTTTTCTATTTTGACAGTTGTTTTTTTTTTCTAAATAGCTAAACAATAAAGTCTATTTGAAAATCTATTGTTCAGGGAAGGAAATAAAAACTCTCACCCTCTAATCTAATCCAATGCAGGGAGAATAATTTACTCAGCCATTTCTTCATTTGGACTAAGCATCAAGAAAGCAGAGAAACCCTCTTGTATTCTCTCCAGACTTCACTACACACTCGCTATTCAGTCCAATAATTGGGGTCGCTATGACAACCCTCACTTTTCAGTTATTTTGTGTGTCTGGACACTTCAGTGCCCCCCTCTCCATTAAACCAACCTCTAACAGTGGTCAGGTGACTAGCGCCTTCTTTGCTGTCATTGGCTGAATCATATGTAAACAACACATGAGATCATTTGAAACATGGGTATGTGGCACACGTTGCCTGCAACAGTTGGTCCAGCCCCATTGAAAAATGATCACCTATTGTGTCCCAAACGACAAATCTGCACAGCGGCACGTGGCTCTATTGTTCCCCCCCCCCCAGACCCTTCCTTGATTGTCTTTACCGTTTTTTTTTAACCAACCCCTTGCATTAATCTACTGGAATGACAGGCCTCACACAACAGAGAAAAATAGGATGCCATCTGTTTCCCTGTCCCTTTCCACCCAACCCCTGTCCCCTTCTGCCCCATCCCCCCCGCCTGGAGGCATCAGACAGTACCTAAGGGGGGTAGCTGGGAGGGGGTCGTTGAAGGAGTTGGAGGTCAAGCCACACTGCACACACAGTCTGCCACCTGAATAAATTACAGCATTGAAGGAAGAACTTGGGGACATGGCCTTGAGCACCCTGATTGCTTTGGTTTGGATCTTCTGAATAATTATCCTTTGCACACACACACGTACTAGCATGAAACCTTAGATACCGAACATGTCAACACTACACTGTCATGTGCTTTAAAATGCCTTCCTGATGCCTATCCACACAAAGACATGAAAAAGACACCTTGTGAAGGGAGTTGGGAAGTTAAACACCTGGCTGTATAAATTCGGTTTCCTCTTGATGAGCTTTTTTCAGGCTTTTCCTGTTGAGTGTTAACATTTAATAGAATTAATATTGATTTCTCCCCCCTTACATTTTGTAACTGCTTTTTTGTTTTAAATATTGATTTCCTCATTAATATTGCCACTTACATTTCTAAAGTCTAATTTAACACTGAACGAATAAACCGTGTGTTATACTAAACAACTTAAATGCTTATCATTTGAAAGCTATATATAAGGTATACATTTTATATTAAAATATATAATAAAATCTAATATATATTTTTATATATACATCTTATATTATAATGTATAAATATTATATTAAAGTGTGTACTTCACACAAAGCCAGAAAAAAACAGATTTTGACGTGACTCTAACTGGCAGTTTAATGTTGCAGAGAAGAGCATCCACTTGTTGTGTTGCCAGATACTGTATACTGTAAAAGAAGCATATTACGGCTTAGTTTTAAAAAACATTGTCTTACACTGCGGGTCTGAGATTGATGCACAGATATAATAATGATATTCGTTATGGTACTGACTTAATAACCGTGTTTCAGTAATTGGGAGGAGAGGGGGCTTGATTTTGGAAAGAATTCATAACATGCCACATAAACTCAAATTTAGGATCGTCAAGAAAAGGGGGCCTACATCCTTGTACTTATTAGTATTTCTGAAGTCTAATTGTAAACCCAGCTGTGTATTGTACAGTTTACGGTCATTAGGGTGCAGTTATACAAGTGGAAGAAAAAATGATTTTATTTGCTCATTGATGCAAACCATTACGTGTCCCACAGAAAGCGGGAGGCGGGCGCACACAGTCACGGTTTATCACAGCTCAAGTCGCCCTCGTTTACATTCTAATTGGGAGCCACTTCTCCTTGGTGACCCGCGGGGGCCCCCGCTAAGGTCCTCAATCCCTCCGTGTGCCGACAGCGGGCGTGTAAACAGAGCTGATGCTTTCTGACAGATCCATTCAGAGCAAAGATGATGTATTCTCTCGCTCCTTTCTTTTTTCACAAACCCCAATTCCCTGCCTCTCAAAACACACCTTTATTTTACAGAATAGGGAAGGTGGAGATTGTATTAAGATTAGCAGCGCTCGTCTTCTTCCTGAAATTATCTTTTTATTCTCTAATCTGCTCAAGGTTCAAAAGCAGTGGGTTAGCCATCAAAGTAAATCACCCCCTACCTGTAGTCTTGTGCGGAGGTGTGGTGACTTTGTGCAGGGTTTTCATGAATTCCTGACATCCTGCTTGTAATTCCACTTTCGATCATCTTCTGGCAGATAAAACGCAAGTAAATGAAGCATGCAAAGGAAAGAGAAAAAAAGGAATTTTAGAAATGTGCATTCAGTCCTGTGAAAGCGCAAATACACATAAAAAAGTGTGACTATTAAGTAGTATAGTAAAAAAAAAGGTGCTTTATTTTAAGGTGTCCTTGTTACAGTGTAATTATACATTTAAGTATTGAGTATTATGAATAAACTGCATGTACTTACTATATGGTTAGGCATAATGCATAATTAATTATTATAATAGTAAGTACATGTAACATGCACAACAAGGAAATGATTTACCAAAAAAGATAAAACAATCTTACGTGAAATCTCCAAATGAAAATACATTCATTTGCAAATATTAATAAAATAGGAAATCACCAACAAAAACCCGAGACACAACTGTGTGAGCAAGAAAAAAAAAGATAATTTCTTATTTTTACAATCCAGTGTTGATGTGATATTTGCTTTGTTGACTAAACGGAGATCATCAGACGTCATCAGTCACCATTACCTGTCAGTCTGCTCGCGCATCTCAATATTTAAGTTACGCTTAATTAAACCAAAAAGCGGTTAAGGATTTCTTAAAAATAGTTTTTGCAGTTATCTCCAAACATCAGTTATTAATTAAAGTCAGATGTTTATGTCACGCATCAGAGTTCATGCTGCGTAATATTGTCAGGTGCGCATTTAAAACTAATAATAACACAAACATTAAATAAACCGCGTCTTACCTGTTAATGCTGCAGTTGTTCTGTGCTATAGAAAATCTTGGATAACGAGACACAGGAAAGCTCTACTGTTGGTCGGGGCACTTGTTGTCCCGCAAGAAAAAACCGTTTTTTAAATTTCCCTCGTCTGTGCGGATCTCTCTGGACGGTCATGCGCACTGCGTAAAGAGAGGAGGGGGTCCGAGCTCTGACTGACAGCTGTTGCCTTGCCTCCACAACCACCTAAATTATCTGTCAGAGCATCTTACCTGCTGCCCCGTGCTTTTATTTAATCAAAACTTGCCTTCAAAGACGTGCGTTTTTCCTTCGTGTTTTTGTGTGTGTGCAATAGTCCACAGGTGCGCGCCTTCCCTCCCAAATAAAAACAAAAACGAAAAAGCTTAGAGTTCAGCCCAAATCCTCTGTTTCTACTTTAAGCTTCGTTTTACAAACTAATGCTTCCTATAAAGGAACGTAACCTTCTATAAACCCCGAGACTTGTAACAAAGTGAGCAGTGATTTCCATGTTCCCCTGTAGCCATAGGCAACACAAAATAACACGCAGCCTATAAGAGTTCTTGATGTTGTTCACCTATGTATAAGCAGAAACATTTTTATACAGGTCTAAATAAAGACACATCCTCTCCGTGCGGGTCTGTGAGATATTGTGTCCTGATAAGAGCAGGAGTTCGGTGTACTGCTCTTGATTTTACCGCCTTTGAAGCCGCGTCGTTTGCTACACTGCGGCGGGAAAAGCGCGCTGAGTGGCGCGCTGGGTTTGACACATTTCACACAGATAAGACAGACTCGTAAGAGCACAGAGAATTAAAGGCTCTCATGTGAAATAAATATGAAAGGCAGCAGATAATGATATTGACGTGTTTTTAAATCAGTCATATATTTGGACGCTTTATAGTCTTATTAATTAATCTATGCTGAGTGCAACAAATGGAATACGTGTACACGTCTAATTATTTCATACTGCTGTTTATAACTACATGCATTGTTATTGTAATGAATAATTGTAAGATTAACGTTTAATATGTGCATAGTGGAAACTGGAAAGCATAGTTGTTGCAGAGTCAATTCCTTCCACGCACATTTTCTGTTTGCCTTTAAGCGTAACTTCAGGAAACTTTTTGAATTTCGAAATACAGGTTTCAAATCCTGTGGGGAGTGATCCTGTCGGTGACGTTAATTGACTTGAACCACATGGGACACTACAGATGGTAAATCGACAAGTCACAATGGTCACAATCAATGCGCACTTGCAACGGACAAAAAGACGCTCCTACAGAAGCGCGCTGGGTCCTAAAGCCCGAGGGTGCGCAAAGTGTGCAATGTGAAGGGAAAGATAATGTAAACATAGCCTACTATATGTCAGTTGGATTTAGTTACTTTGTCATACAAAATAATTTTAGATTAAACGCGTTCCCAGAGGCATCACACATGGTTTTATTTTTACTGAAGTTAATACTTTCATTGTTTGTTTTTTTAATGTTTTAGTCAGGTTGGCAGCTTTTAGCATTGCTTTATTGTGCGTTTTATGTGCATTGCATTACTGGTATTTTGCTCTAATGTCTGTTTATTTATTAGACATGGTTTAAGTCAGAGTCATTATTTTATGTGCTGCTTCTATTTTATGTAGTTTTTACATCTGTTTATTTTAAGACATACACTTTAGACATACAGTAAGTAACTTTGCAACTACAAGTCAACTAGCAGTCTTTAGAGTATTAGTAGACTGTCTGCTTAATATCTCCTAACACTTTATTTTAATGGGTCCACAGCATATAACATACTGACTATCAGAAACTTTTGCAAGTGTATGTCAACTTATTCTACTAACCCTAAACCTACCCTAGTCTACTCTAAGAGTTAGTAGACATACAGTATTTGCAAATTAGAATTAGTTGACATCTAGATGACATGTAGTTACAAAGTTGTTTACAAAATAAAGTCAGTTAGACCTATCATTATTGCTTAAACAATATTTTCCTACATTTAGTACATGCAACCTGATTTGTGACTTTATATAATAAAAATTACTTTACTTTTGTGGGTAAAAAATCTCTAAGCTCTTTAGGTTTAGGAAATTTCCTCTTTATATTGTTAACCGAAACTGTCATGTTGCATTTACCTGAAGCTTATCACCGGTTTTAGGATTGTCTTTTGACAAACAGAGCTATACAATTAACAAACAGAAGTCACAACTCTGTTTCACACCTCAGATTGAGCTGTTTTGATTTTGATATTGTTTTAGCCCAATCACTTGTAGAGTTGAGGTCATTCTTCATCTGTTCTCACCTTTGTTGCTTCTCTCTATTTCTTAGACTAATGAGAGACCCTTAGTGACCTTTTGGACCTCTGTCTCCCAGACTGAACCCAGGACCACAGCAGAGGAAGCCTAAAGCATTGTCTCAAGAAGATCTGTCTATGATGGATCAGAGGATTCATTAGGAAGGCTTAAAGAAGGTTTAGTGACCACATGGTCAATGGTAGTGTCCATTGATAAAAGATTGGCAACAATGTTGGTTCAGCTGAGACAAATACGGTTGTGTAAGAAGGAAGCATCTGAAAAATGTAAGCAACAGGTTTTGTACCCAAAAAGAAAAACAAGACAGCTTTTCTAATATAAAAGACAAAAAACAACTTTTATTCCTGAACGACTTTATCTTTGAGTATTGATTTTTTCAGGAGAGAGAGAGAGAACCTCTTAAGACATTTTTCAAAACATATATTCTTAGGTGAGTATCAAATATTATACATTATGCTTTTTAATACATTATATTGCTCATAAGCAGGAAATTTAAAATATTCTCGGAATGAAATGCAAATAAATTGAATCTCTAAAGCAGATTACTTACATAAAATGCATATGGAGATGATATTTCAGTGCTTAGGTTTATGACAAAAGCTCTGTAGTTTTCATTCTTTTTCTGAGAATGATGTATGTATAATTAAGGAAACATAATTTGCTTCAGTACAAAGTATTCATTTGAAAAATCATTAAAGATTTCACAGTAGAAAGACACATCATGACCTGAAGGTGTAGATAAAAAAACTAAAGCGTGTAAACTGTTTATCAAATGAGACATGGCATATAGTAGTTTGCGTATGACAAGATTTTCAGGAAATATGCATATCAAATATGATACAAGCTTTGTAGTGCTAAACTGCCTGGAAAAGGGGAGGTGAGGAAAGACTTCACAACACTTAAGATACCTATAATGTTGCAAATATTCAACATGTTTGCTTGTTTTAAACATGAGATCAAGCTTTACAACCTAATTCATAATATTAATACAACTTAATCTGTATGGCAACATCACCGACTAGCAAAAATGCAATTGAGTGCCTTGCCCTACATAGAAAACATTTGTAACTATCAAATCAATTGACCGAGGCCCCTTGTGTTACTGGTCACCTCCTATTCTTCTGTTCCTTTTCTGACCTTCAAAGTTCCAGTTCAAACACCACGTCTTGGGGGTCACCAATCAGGTCACCTCTTGACACTAGTCTTGACCTTTGGTCATATCAGAGGGTCATGGCTGATCTAAACTCTGACAGGGAGAGTGAATGAAAGCTTTCTTGTGTCTGCTATTCATTCAACACCTTCAAAAACGACTTGTGTCGTCCCACTTTGGCTTATGTCAAAACGGTTGTCTTTTGGTTGATTTGTTTGAAGATGGGTAACCTGTGTGAAGAAGTAGTTAAGGAATGCTCCCAGTGGCACATAGAAAGTATCTTTAAATTGAAAAGCCTCCGGAAATCAAATTTTTTAGAAGTCTGGAAGCTTTAATTTGTATAATCATTAATTACCCACAATTTAAATGACAATTAATCCAATGAATAAAAGAAAAAAATATAATAACTGCTGTTATGGAGAATGCTAAGCTTTTGTATTTATTGTTTTATTCTAGCTCTAACTGCTCATCATGAATCCCGCAGTAAAAGAACCGATGAAACATAGCTAATACTAAGAAAAGAGCCCATGAAAACGAGAGAGCAAAGTGGGATTTTCGGTGGGAACGCGGCAAAGCCGGTGTTATAATACACCCTTATTCTCCGCTTGGAATCTCTAATGGGAAAATCAAGTGCTGTGACTCCTGTATAATAGGATTTGCCGGGTCTCGTGCTGCATCAGGGCCCAGTGGGCAGCACAAAGCCTGTTAAGGCTGGACAAGCATTACTAGAAGGGAGGGGGGTGAAGCAGAACGGGCCTGTGGCGTAAGGGTTGAAGGTAGCCTTGACAACAGAGGTTGTGAATGGGACAACTTTTAATATGACTGTGGATAGATGGGTCTGCGTAGTCCTACCTTTACAGTGCAATGGACTTGTTGTTTGCAATAGATACAAAATTATAAGACCATTTTATGAGCGCAAACATTGATTTTGAGCAAGTTTAAAGTAATATTCTGTGCTCAATGTAAACATATAGTTCATCCTTCTGTGCAACACAAAAGAAGATATTTTTGAAAATGTTTAAAAATTTCCACCCTACAAAAAATTATAGAGACATTTTATATGATATCTTATTTGTGACTCTGGACCACAAAACCAAATAAGGGTCAGTTTTTTTTAAAAATTGAGATTTGTACATTTACTGAATAAATAAGATTTCCATTGATATTTGGTTTGTTAGGATTGGACAATATTTGGCTGAAATACAACTATTTGAAAACCTGGAATCTGTGGTAGCAAAAAAACATTTTCTAAATATTTCTAAATATTGAGAAAATTGCTTTTAAATCTGTCCAAATGAAGTCCATAACAATGCATATTACTAATCAAAAACTAAGCTTTAATATATTTAGAGTAGGACATTTACATATTTTCATGGAATATGATTGTTATTTAATATCTTAATGATTTTTGGCATAAAAGAAAAATCAATTATTTAGACACATACAATGTATTTTTGGCTATTGCTACAAATATGTATTTTGCTATTTAATTGCTGTTATTTGTGGTCCAGGGTCACAGGAGGGAAGGAACTCATTCATACAGGTTTGAAATGACATGAGGGGGAGTAAATGATGATATATATATTTTTTTATTTTTTGTTCAAACTATCCCTTTAAACTCAGTCAACAGCATTTGTGACATAATCATTTATTAATCCCACTTTTTCTTTAAAAATGTGTACATCTGGTTTACAGTGAGACACTTACATTGTAATTAAACGGGGCTAATGCATTATTGTTAATATACTCACTGTTTCTATAGTACCGACATAAATATTAGCATGGTTTTACTGTAAAATTCATACATATATTCTGTGTAAAGTGGTATCCAATTTTACAATTATATTGCCATGAGAGCAAAATGCCATAAACCCTAGAACAATTTTAACCATTTTGCAATCAAATAAAATACAGACAGAATAAATATTGTAAGCATTTTTATACAATTGCAAGGTACGCAATTCTGCTTTTAGATTCTTCCAAATTAAGCCCGTTCTCATCTATTGTAAGTGCATCACTGTAACTTCTGTCTAAATGTATTTATTCATTTCTTCATTCATTTGTTCATGAAATGTGTGATTTAGCTTATCTGTATTGAACAGTGATTATTCATTTAGTAAGGGTCAAGTTTATAACCTGTTCATAATAGATTATAAAAGCTGACAAGAAGGTTCAAGTGCACTCTAGTGGAAACTGGCCTCACGTGTCACCTTGTTGAAATTAGCAAGACTGACACTGAACATCACATGCTTGTCAGGCTTGACACAGTATATCTCACACACTTGAGATTCAAGGCAAGTGCTGAAGGAAACTCAATCTTTTCTGCTGGATTATTTGGGTCATTAGTGGAGCGAAAAGAGACACCAGTCAGTCGGCTCAAGTATGAGTCAGATAACAAAGGGAAAATAAGGTAGGGCTTCGTAGTCATCACTGTCTAAGACCTCTTCAAGTCTAGTCCATCCAAGAACCACATGTAGCGATCGTTCATAGGCCCTGCTAAATTTCAGGACAAGCTGTGATTGAATGGCTAACATATGCTGCTTGAGTCCTGAGCCAGCTGGCTTCAAGTGGCCAAGAGCTCGGAGGAGTACCCCGATGACAACTTTGAGCCTCTCTCTCAAACTCACTGATTGAATGTACAGTGGTTAATTAGCCATTAATCTATTTCCCTAATCAAAGATCAGAAACAGGAGCCGCTCCATTGTAATGTTTGGTTTTACTGTAGCAGAGTTAGAGGACTGGGGGAAGGGTTGATATCCACGGATTGTGTTTCTGTATCTTTGTGTTACACCCAGTGCAGTGGTAGACACCTAGGTAAGCACTGAATAAGATCTCTGGTTCTCTGAACCCCCTCCTGACTGGGCCATGAATCATTAAATACCCAGGTCTTGCAACCAGAACATGGGTCATTACTGCGAAGAGCACAGCAATAATAGATGGGCATCCTCTCCGCGTTTGAGCCACCTTAGTTTGAACCGCTCGCAAGCCGTGTTAGAAAAACCGAATGAACTTCTGATGAGTTTTCGGGGAACATTTTAAACCAAGATTGTTTTTTACATTCACCGTGGAGTTTTGAGGTGTTCCATGGCACATGTTGAGATGGTAGGATTTGCTTGGCTCTAGCTGGACGGTGAAAGGACTATTTAGGACAGCATTGGTCTGGATGTGAGCAGTTCCTGTATTTAGTTCGGCAGCTGACCAAAGATGCAGGTATGATCTGTTTGCACATATCTGGAGATATTTGATATTTGATATTTACTGAACTTAAGTTCTAACTGCTATTATCTTTGCAATCAGCCAGCAAAGAAAACAATGTTAGCGATGATGAAAAGCAAATATCAAAAGAAAGATCAAAAGAAGCAGCATTCAGTGTGACCATTAACATGACTTTTGCTCTTTTCAGTTTCTGCTTCCTGTTTGCTTTTTTCTGTCATAGTTGGTGGTGAAAGCTTTGGTGTAGCGCAATATCCAATATGTCACCCAGCTGATTAATCACAAGCTGTAAACCTGTCAAAACTTCAGATTCCTTTACTCTGAGAAAGAGAGATGTAACTAGACCTCACCGTTCACTTTAGGAGAGTGCTATTGCCCATTATGTCTAGTCTTTCCTATTCTTGGCTAGGCCTTCTGAGGAGTTGGATGTCTTTGCCGTATCTTTCTCTCTCTTCCTCCATTCTCCTTTCTCTCCTTCCCTCCCTCTCTGATTTGGTGGAGGTCATCTCAACTCAGCCGTGACTGACATTTCAGACCAGGCTTAAGGACCATCTCTTAATTAAAAGACAATAGCTTTTATACTAAGGAGGGAAACTGACGCACCTGATGTGACATAAGGGTGACCAACCTTGTGACTTAAACGATTTGAGTCTTTGTCTATTTTATTCTCTTTAGAAGAGAAAGACTAAATCTCCCAATTATGGAAGAAGATTCAAGATTCACCTCATGCAGTTGACTGATCTGGAATCTAGTTTTGATTACCTTTCCACCCTTTCATTCGTGTGAGTGTGTCCAAACGTGAACCATACAGGTTGCTCAGACCTAAGAAAGTCTCTCGTTGGAGAAGAGGAACAGGCTTTTCCTCTGCCGATGTCCATGCATCTTATCACACTGAAAGTGTCACACTATAAACATTAGCATCCCCTCTGTCCATTGTTCCTCATGTGACATTGAGTTCAGCTTGTTCCCATGTGGGGACAGAAACTAGAGAGGGGGAGTCTCCACAATAACGCTGAGATTGAGATTGGTTCTGACATCTCAAATGGGGGATCTTCAATGATATTGTTCACCTGCCCCTTTGGCTTAAAGCAGGGCGAGAGGGGGAGGGGCATGTTTTGGGGTTGGCGGCGAGGACATGAAATAGTGGGAAGCGTGAAGTTGATGTGAGGTGGTGGGTGGTGATTCACAACTTGCATGCGGTGGGATGAAAATTTTATTGGTGGACAGGTGGACGAAAATCTGCCCTCCAAGAAACAGGTCCCCCTCCCGAACACAGCACCCTTGATTACGGTGTTCATATAACTGTGCTGTTCAGAACAAGCCTCCATTGTGTGCCCCAAGGGCATGCTAAATGAGTGTCTCAGCGAGCAGCGGGACACAGACCGTTACAGCACAATTTAGTCTGTCCTGTTGTCTCAAGAAGGCCTCATTTCAGAAGCTCTCAGATCAGACAAATATAAGCAAACCCCCTCCCTCCCTTCCTCTGTCCCTCCTTCATATCTCCCTCTTTCTCTCTCCCTCTTCTGCTCCTTTGCCCTCGCCCCCTCTACATCCAACCAGCCCGCACCAGCCCAAATAGGCCAAATCTCATCTATTGTCCCGGGACTGCCCAGTGTGAAATTCGGTGTGACATTAAATGTTTTCTAATGAATAAATTTTGAAAGGATATGCAGAGAGAATATGTGTAATGGAATGTAGACTGCATTTTAAAAGCTTCTTCATTGTCCATCGTCTTTGGAATTTACAGGACAAAAAAACTGGCCTCTTTCAGAGCTAATGAGGTTTATGGGGGTGAAAGGGGGGTGGAGGAGATTTTGGGGGCTTCTAGTCGTTAGATTAGACTTAGTTTTTTTTTTTTTCCTTTTCTGTTTCTTCTTCTAATTCACTATATAAGAGTCAAATACCCTGTGTTCTAAAATATGTGAAGAGGACAAAATACAGCGAATTCTGAAGAAAACTAAGGACCACTAGCAATCCTAAAAGTGTCTAGCATCTAAAAATACATGGTTTTCAAAGAATGGAGTAATGCATGCCTTCAAAATTTCCTTCTTATTATGAGAAATACACTTCTCAGTTTTTTATTTTAATACACAGTGAGAACCACTGAACTAAGGAAGTCACTAGAACAAATTCTCATCTTTTGGGTTGAGGATTGTGGTTTTTGCAGACAATAGATCAATTGCTCAATTTTTGGCTAAACCGCTTACTGAGTTGCTTAAATGCATAAAAAACCAAAGACTATGTGCTAACATTATAGCTTAAGTTAAGTTAACTTTTATTTTTAAACAATATCGAGAATAAATTGACATTTATTCACACACTGCTAGATATTGGCATTGATTAAACCTGCTTTACTATTGATGTTGGTTTTGATTAAACCTATTTCTCAGGAAATATGTCAGTGGAGTGAAAACAAGCACTTTTGGCTTTCGAAAGTATCTCCCAGAGCCAAGTTGGAAGATATGGCAACCCCTATTTAAGGTGTACTGAAAGCTATCTGATATGGTCGGTGGAATAAATCCAGTCACAACATGCTATTTACACAGGTTTCTTAGCGAAAGCAAAGCTGTCAGTCATAGGGACAGGAACATGGTCTACTCATTGCAGATGATATCTCATTACCAAAGCCTCTACAATTGAGAGCACCATTATAAAGTACTTAGTTAAACATCAGCAGAGGATTATGCGGTTGGATGATTGTGACTCAATCAGAGACCTTGGACCCCGATTTTCTCAACAAATCTATTGATGAAAGAAAATCTATTAATGAAAAGGTGAAGAGTCACTAAACAGCTTGGTTTTACTGGTTTTATCCATTAGCATGCAACAGCCAATATGTATTTGCAAATGAGTCACAGATTATTTGACAGAAATTGATATTCATGCCTGTTTTGCTGCTTTAAAAGCTAAGCTTCTGAACTGAATGACACAATCCTATAGACTTGTTCAGAGTAAACAAATTGCATTGGGTCATGGTCAGTGTTGTGCTTGTCTGATTGGCAGAAAGGAAAGGTTAAACTGGGTCAGTTGGACTTGGAGGGAGCCCTGATTGCCAGAGACCGAGTTGGCATCCAGGACTTTGTGCTTCTTGATGCCCACAACAGTGAGACAGCCTTCCTGGACAATCTGAAGAAGCGTTTCACGGAGGATTTGATATATGTGAGTCAGACATCAAAAACAAAGGTTACTTAGTTTTTTTTACTTTGTGATTAAGTTCATGTCATCTCAACATCTCTACACTATCAGACTTACATAGGTACTCTGCTGATATCTGTAAACCCATACAAAGAATTAGACATCTACACCAAGAAACAAATGGACCTTTATATGGGAGTGAACTTCTTTGAGCTGCCCCCTCATATGTAAGTGTTTAACTTACTGTACCGTCATTGCCAAACCAGTAACTTAGACATTTGTAAATAAATAAAAAAAAAAACAAACATTTTTTTTTGTCCTCTTTAGATATGCATTAGCAGATAATGTCTACCACACCATGCTAACAGAAGCAAACAACCACTTTATTTTGATATCTGGGGAGAGTGGAGCAGGCAAAACTGAGGCCTCCAAGAAGATCTTGCAGTACTATGCTGTCAGCTGCCCTAGTTCCACCTTACTGGACACTGTGAGAGACCGCATGCTCATGTCCAACCCTGTACTAGAGGTCAGTCCAACAATAATATTCTCAGAATGTGTCTGATCATTCACTATGTATGCTTTGCACTCATTACATGTGCTTTTAGGCCTTTGGAAATGCAAAAACGATGAAAAATGACAACTCCAGCCGTTTTGGGAAGTATATGGACATCCAGTTTGATTGTCAGGTGTCGACAAATACCTTACTAGTTTCATCCCATTAAATAATATTGCATGTTGAAAAAGATTCACGCTTGTTTTAATGCACAGGGAGATGCTGTTGGTGGCCATATCCTCAGCTATCTGCTGGAAAAGTCTAGAGTGGTTCACCAAAACCACGGTGAGAGAAACTTTCATGTTTTCTATCAGCTGGTGGAGGGAGGAGAGGAAGACCTACTGAGGCACCTGGGCTTGGAGAAGGACACTAAACATTATAGTTATTTAGTGCAGGTATGACTCTTGATTTTAAATCTGATGTGCAAAAAAGGGCTGTCATGATATCTGATTATTTACTACACGATTATCGTGGCCACAAAAATCACAATAATAATAAGATATATATATATCTATATCTATATATATAGATATAGATATAGATATATATCATATTATTATTATTATTATTATTATTATTATTGTGATTTTTGTGGCCACGATAATCGTGTAGTAAATAATCAGATATAGAGATATGCACATAGAAATTTTGGTAACACTTTACAATAAGGTTCATTAATTAACATTAGTTAACAACATTAGTACACATGAACTAAGAATGAACTATAATTCTACAGAATTTTTTAATCTTACTTAATGTTGATTTCAGCATTTACTAATGCGTTATTAAAATCACATTATAATTAGTTAACTGTGAGCTAACATGAACTAACAATGAACAACTGTATTTTCATTAACTAACTTTAACAAAGATTAATAAATAGTGTAATAAATGCATTGTTCATTGTTTGTTCATGTTAGTTAATACATTACAATGAGGTGTCATTTGTTAATATTAGTTAAAGTATAATCGAAATATTGTGAAATATACGACCATTGCATACAGAACAATTACACTAAACAGAAGAGACTAAAATGCTAACTGTTAGCTTATTACAGCATTTTTTACAGAATGAGTGAGTATTTATATTATTTTATTGTATTACATACAGTAATAAAGACTGTCGATTAGCATTATCTTATAAATACATTTCCTTATTAAAATACTTGATGTACCCATGTACCTTCCGGGATTGAGTATGAGCAAATTAAATTACACGTCAGACTTTAGTGCTCCGTTATGGCTCTGGTCATACTATATATATGTGTGTACTATTCTTTATTTAAATATCAGGTTTGCACATTTATATATCACAGTAATTGCCAGTACTGGTATAAAGTGACACCCCAAAATAAGGATAAAATCAGATTCTCCAGTGTTTTTTATTAATTTTTTTTTGTCTTAATAGGGAGAATGTTCAAATGTCAGCTCCATTAATGACAAGAATGATTGGAACACTGTTAAAAACGCATTATCGGTCATTGACTTTGATGCCAGTGACACTGAGGTGAGGAGAAGCACAATTTTTGTGCATAAATGTTCTGATCTGTTTGTACTTTGATCATAAACACATACATTTTGTTTTTAATATCCTAGCACCTCTTTGGGATTATAGCTAGTGTGCTTCATCTGGGGAACGTACACTTTGATGGAGACACCAAAGGTTATGCTATTCTAAACTCTAACGCAGCACTGCGCTGGGTATCCAAGGTCAGTTTATCTATTATTTACATTTTCTTAATTATGTTAAATACTAGTTTACAATGACATACTCTAAGTGATATCTGATATCTTTATTTTTAGCTGTTAGGGATACATGTACAGGTCCTTCATGAAGCTCTGACATTCAGGAAGATTGAAGCCAAATCAGAGGATGTAAAATAATTTTGTAAAGTGATGATGTACTGTCTTTATCCAAAATTATTCTTGAAACAGGTGATAACTGTCTTTCTGGCCTCTAGGTTCTGAGTCCATTTACTGTTGATCATGCTATCTATGCCAGAGATGCCCTGGCGAAAGCCATCTATGGCCGTGCCTTCACATGGCTAGTCAACAGGATCAATGAATCTCTGGAGAATAAAGTAAGAGGACAACAGGAAAAAAGTTTAAATAATTACTATTTGAAGCCAATGTTTGAGTATGTTGTAAATCTCCTGGTATAATTCATTTGAAATGTTGTTTGGTCCATTTTAATTAAAGAGATGTAAATATTGTTGAGTTTTACTAAATTCTACCAGACAGATTTAAAGGATCTATCATGGAAACCAGAATGACTTGCATTTTTTGTCTTAGGATTCTGAGAGGAAGACAGTCATTGGGTTGTTAGACATCTATGGATTTGAGGTATTCTTTGTTAACAGGTATGTGTTTGGAAATAATGGGACAGATAGACGAAAGACAGACAGATGCACAGGTAGAAAGATAGATAGATAGATTAATTTATTTTGCATTTTCATCACTTTTGCAGCATGACTATACCCACATCAATAAATAGCTCTAATCATATGTCCTAGTCCTTGGTGTTTGTTGTCAAGGTCTGCATTTAAAGTCATACCAGAGTTGTTCAGCTGGGATCAGGACTTTCTGCAGACCAGTCAAGTTCTTCCACACTGACTCAATCAATCATTTCTTTTTGAACCTTGCCTTATACACAAAGGCATGCTTAGAATAGAAAATGGTCCTTTCCAAAATGTTGTAAACACAAATTAAAAGCACACAATTCCCTAGAATGTCATTATATGCTTAAACGTTAACATTTACACTTATGGCAATGGCTAAAGTAGTCAAACTTGTTCATTAGAAGGAGTGTTCCAATATTTTTGGCAAGATAATTTGTGTGCATGATCTCTTTTTTGCCGTTTGCTTAGTTTTGAGCAGTTTTGCATTAACTACTGCAATGAGAAGCTACAACAGCTCTTCATTCAGCTGACGCTGAAGTCTGAACAGGAGGAATATGAGGCAGAAGGAATTGAGGTGAGCTAAAACAAATTAAATGTTCATCCTTTAAACATCATTATAGAATGATATGTTGAGCTTGAATAAGAGAATAAGGGTCATTTTCTGTCACTGTTTCAGTGGGAGACAGTGCAGTTCTTCAACAATAAAATCATCTGTGATCTGGTGGAAGAGAAGCACAGAGGAATCATCTCTGTGTTGGTATGGAATAATAACTACACTGTTTTTACACACTGACGTCTAACAAACCGCAGATAGATATAAGTTACACTTTTATAAAAGATTGCTTGTTGAAGCATTTGCATAAGAAAACTTTTGGAATTTCAGGATGAGGAGTGTATGAGGCCGGGTGATGCCACAGATCTCACTTTTCTTGAAAAGCTTGAAGAGAAAATGGGCAATCATCCCCACTTTGTAACGTGAGTTTGTGTTTGATCATTACCTCAATACTAAACTGGAGTTCTTCTGCTTTAATTAATTCAGTAGTGCCAGAAACTATCAGCAGTTTGATTCTTCGCTACAAGCCTCTGATGAGGAAGAATAAGCCAGACCTTGTATTTGAAACTAAAGCATTCACCCCCTGGTTTGGCCACATTGTCTCTCTTAAGCCTTTCATTGACTGACGCCCTGATGAAAGTGCACAGCAGTGTGAGAGACAGTGTTACTCACTCTTTATCCAGGTCAAATACAAATTAAGTTCCTGAATTACTGAGTGAGTGCCAAGTGCCATGTTATTGTACTTAACTGGTAGACCATACTAGCAATGTCAAGATTGTAGGATTCCCAGGAAAAATGCATCCATAAAATCATCATTGCAGAGAAGAATGAAATTAAGTACTTACTTTAAAGTTTTTAATAAATTGATTTATTATCAGTACAAATAATAAATATTCAAACACAAATTATTATTTTAACACGTGCGCTTTAAGCTTTTAGTCAATTTTGACATGGAGTCTATAGTATATCTCTTTATCCCACTGAAACTTGGATAAAATAAATAGGATGAAGACTTCTACTCTTCATTTAGACTTTTTTAGTGACTTGATTTTAATTTGGTCTAATGAGAGCAATGTTCTATAAACCGAAGGCATAAACTGGCTGATAAGAAGACCCGCAAGTCTCTGGAGAGAGGCGATTTTCGTCTTCTTCATTATGCAGGGGAGGTGACTTACTGCGTTGTGGGTAAGAAAAGACACACAAAAACACATTTCAGATGTCAGTAAACCTCGGAAACATGTTTTCTGGCTTTCACAGCCATTTATTTTTTATGATCTATTCTTTTCAACAGGGTTCATTGACAAAAACAATGATCTGTTGTACAAGAACATCAAAGATGTAAGTGCACAGGGTGTACAATAAAGGATAATGCTGGTCAGGGTGGATGAAAGGAAAATGGCTCATATTATTTGCGTTCTCTTATTTTTTAGATTAACGGCATTAAATGTGTGTGTGCGCGCACTTGTGTTTTCTTATATTTGCATTTGTTTGCGTGTAACCATCAGGTGATGCGCCTGTCAAAGAACCCTATAATACAGGAGTGCTTTCCATCCACTGAGGGAGACAGCCGGAGAAGACCTGAGACAGTGAGTCCACTTGCTGTGCTACCAATACTAAAGTATACTCAATTACTGTACATTAAATTGTTTTCATAAGCTAGCAAGGATGGTTAATTTTTTTAAGATGAAATGGAAGATACACTGGTATGTCCTATTTGCTGAAAGGGGTTTTAAAGAAGAGCAGCGGTATAAAACACTATATTTGCAATGCCTTTGGGTTCCTTTGATATGACATATGAATCCAGAAGTAATTGACTTGAAGACACAGAATATAAATCTTAAAAAATAAGACAATGTAAAAATAATATACATATATAATGTGAAATGGTTACTAAATAAATAAATGAATTAGTGAACATACAGACATGTACATATTTATGAAATATTTACATGTTTATGTGTAAATGTTTGTTTAAATATATTCTCCTTAAATATGAATGTGTGTGTGTTTATATATAACCAAACACATCAATTATGAAAACTCTAACTTTTATTTTGGATGTGATTTAATAATTTTGAAAGCTCTAAAAAAAATAAATAAGAATCTCAGTTACAGACAGAATTTTTGTATGTGATCAAGGAATTATTTCCAAACTTCCAATGCACACAGTATTTTAAAGACATATCATTTCTCTAAATTTACTATATTAATTCAAGACAACAGAATCAAACAAATGAAATATTGCTTTTTAAAAAATAAAATAAACAGTTTTTTTGACAGCTCACATCATATCTAAATAATGGACATAATTTCCTTTAATCTGAATGGTGAAATGAACTCTGTAGGTGGCCACTCAGTTTAAGAACAGTCTTCTGCGGCTGACGGAGATTCTGACAGCTAAAGAAGCGTGGTATGTGCGCTGCCTCAAGTCCAATGACAATAAACAGCCAGGTGAGAAACTTGTGTATGTGAATGCCTAAAGCTTGTGTGTAAATTGAATTTGTTTTTTTAAGTAGAATGATGTTCTTTTACTGTCTTCTCTTGCCATCACAGGCAAGTTCGATGAAGTTCTGGTCAGGCACCAGGTGAAATATCTGGGGTTAATTGAGCACCTGAGGGTCAGGCGAGCTGGATTTGCTTATCGACGTAGATATGAGGTTTTTCTAAAGAGGTATACTACCATTTAATACCATCACATCCTCAAATATATTGACTTTTACACTTGATATAGACTTAAAATGCTCATGTAATGCAACATTCCTAAGGTACAAAGCTCTTTGTCCTGCCACCTGGCCCCACTGGAAAGGTATACCTTCAGAGGGGGTGGAAATTCTTGTGCAACATCTAGGCTACCAGCCTGATGAGTATAAAATGGGCAGGTGAGTACTTTCAGGCTTTTACAGTACCTTTACAATTTAAAATTGTTTTTTTTTCTGCATTTAATACTGTTTTCTCATCGCACAAACCTGAACTATATACCCTTCATGTTCTAAGGACAAAGATATTCATTCGATATGCCAGGACACTTTTTGCCACAGAAGATGCCTTTGAAATCTGCAAACATGAACTGGGTAAGCCACAAAGAATCCAAAAGAAACATTTAATTTTTTTTTTTCTTTTATTATAAGCATTTGTTAATGTTGCTTTTACAGCTACAAAACTACAGGCCAAATACAAAGGTTACAGAGCCAAAGGAGAGTTTCGAAAACAGAAGGAAGCTGGTAGGCAAAAGTATTTATTCATTTAATTTTTTTAACTGATATTAATCGTATATTACAGAATATTATAACAATTCATTGCAACAAAGTATATTTATTATAGCATACATATAAGCGCTCTTTGCATTTTTCTGTGATTCAGCCTTTTTTCTTTTTTTTTTTCCAACATTTAGCTACAAAAATTGAGACGTGCTGGAGAGGAGTGCAGGCACGCAAAGAGAGAGAGCGCAGAGCCTGGGCTGTCAAAATCATTAAACAGTAATATTAGCTAATTCTTTTATTTATTTTTTTTAATATCAACATATTATATTGACCTGGTGTATGCCCTTTCACTTAAAGGGATAGTTCACTCCTTTTTTTTATGAGTGGGGGTGAACTATTCTTTTAAGGGATGAGGTGGCATTCCCTTTATGACATGATTTTATCCTTGCAGGTTTATTAAGGGTTACATCACACGTCGAGAGCTAAAACCTACTGACAACTCTGAATACCTGGCCTTTGTTCGACAGAGCTACCTAACTAGACTGAAAGCCAACTTACCAAAGACTGTCCTGGACAAGACCACATGGCTGACCCCTCCCCCAGTAATGACACAGGTATTCAGAAATTCTCTGTTACTAAAATCATGAAAAGGACACGTAGATAATTAAAATAAATCAATAAATATATATATATTTTAAAAGTAAATTAAAAGATAAAAATGAATCATAAATTAAACAAGATCTATATTAAAATGAAGAGGGATACATAAAAATATAAGAAAAAAATATATATATATAATATATATTTAAAGTGATAAGTTCTGTGCAGAATAAATGCTCAATTAAAGAATGCACAGCTAAACAGATTCCTTAAAGGTATAGTTTACCTAAAAATTAAAACTCTGCCATTAATTACTCACCCTCATGTCATTAAAAACCCCCAAAGACCTTAGTTCATCTTCGGAACACAAATAAAGTGCCCCTATTATGGGTTATGACTTAGAGCTGAGTTACGCACTGCATGAAAGCTCATTTTCAAAAATCCATAATAGGGGCACTTTAAGATATTTTGATGAAATCCGAGAGCTTTCTGTTCCTTAATAGACAGCAACACAACTGACAGGTTAAAGGCCCAGAAAGGTAGTAAGGACATTGGTAAAATAGTCCATGTGACATCAGTGGTTCAACCATCTTATGAAGCAACAAGAATACTTTTTGTGAAAACAAAAAACAAAATGTTAATTTGTAGTATTATTTTAAACTGGGATGTCCTTGGCGCTGTTGTGATTGTAGACCTCAGAGATTCTGCGACAGCTGAACACACGAATGATGGTGAGGAAGTACGTGCGGGGAATTACGCCACAGAAAAAAGCACAGGTCACTATCACTGTTGTCACATGCTTTAAAATACAGTTTCTGCTAATTTCACAATGTTTAAATTTGGCTAATAATAAAAAACCTCTTTTTACAGCTTCAACTAAAAGTAGTCACCAGTGCGATCTTTAAGGGAAAGAAGGACAGCTACCCTTCGAGCATTGCTGTTCCTTTTGTGGACACTAGAATCAGTCAGTAGTTTACAAAAGCATATTAGATTTGCACAGATCCTTATCCAGAATCTTATATACTACCTTTCATTTACTAGATGAACAAGACATCAACATGAGGGCCCTTCAGACTATACGACATGAACGTATCAAGGTAAATCAGAATCTTTATAATATATGAGGCCCAATTGTCCATCATACAGAATAGAATAAGATAATTTTTTTTTCTGGATATATCACCTAAACACACTTTCCTCTCGCTGCAGTACAGCGTTCCTGTGGTGAAGTATGACAGAAATGGATTTAAATCCAGACCAAGGCAACTTATTCTCACTCAGGCTGCTGTGTATTTGGTAGAAGAGGCTAAAATCAAGCAGAGAGTGGACTATGTTTCTCTAAAAGGTGGGTTAGACCTTAAATCTTTTGAAGCATTATATATGTGTTTACTGATATTTAAGATCAATTGAATCAATTCTTTCTAAATAGAACTATTGATTTCTTTTATAAAACCTACTGACCTCAAACATTTTTATTGTAACATTTATTTGCAAAGCAGAGAGAACCAAGTCCACAGTGAGTGTATCTTGTATTCACAGGTGCTTCTGTCAGTAATCTGGGTGACACTGTCATGATCCTCCATGTTGCTTTGAATGACCCAAAACAGAAGGTGAGCAAACCAGGCTTCATGCTTACATAAACCCTAGACTTTCATAACACACAAATCCATATATTTGGAAATACTAATGTAGTTTTGTGTATCTAAGGGGGACTTAGTACTTCAGTGTGACCACCTGTTTGAAGCTTTGACCAAACTGGCTATGATTGCAAACAAGCAGAATAACATCAAGGTTGTTCAGGGAAGGTAAAAAGGCCAACATCACTCATTTTCCACCCTATAATGTTCATTTGCAGAGTGTGTTAACATTTGATCTTCTCACAGCATCAAGTTTGAGATCCAGGCAGGCAAAGAGGGCGGTGTGGATTTCAGCACTGGTCAAGAACCTATGATTTATAAAGGCAAAAACGGTCACCTGATGGTGGTAAGTGATTATTTCTGTATTTCAGCGAAATTTAATGTTAATTCTGCAGTACTTAGACTCTTTCTTTATCAAAGGTGGCTCCACGGGTCAAGTCTCGTTGATCTAAAGGAGGTGACCAAGTCTGTGTATATTTTATGAGGGAAACCCTTATGGAAGAAGATATCTTTCTCCATCCCCCAAACTGTGACACACACACACACACTAACAGCTCAGCATATGGAGACTCAAAGCAGCACTGTGTACAAATGAAAAACTAAACAGTTATTAAAAGTGATATACTGTTGTTTTCATAAACGCTGCCCTTCAGGTTACATTCCTGGTAAACTGAATATTTTATTTGGTCATGTTCATGCTTTGTTGAGCCATATTTATAATACTGTTTTATACCAATGCATAAAAACCTCAGAAATAAAATACAAAGCAATTGCGCAGTTTGATCTACAAAATTTGTAGGAATCTTTATTTGTGATAACAAGTGTATAAATAATTTGTAAAACATTTTTATTCATGTGCACATCTGTACAAATTTCTCTACAGTATTACAGATTTCATTTTTTTCTTTTAAATACACCTTTAATAAAACTAATAATCACAAACCATCTGTGATGCTGCAGCAGAGGAGAGCCCATACTCTCGTACTTCCTGGAGCTTCTTTGACGTGGTCCGGTATCTGATTACACACTCATACTTGGTGTCGATTTCCCAATTACAGATATACATCTGAACGCTTCTGACTACATCTCAGTTTCTGTGCTTGAACGAGATCACTTACAAAACCCAGAAGCGTAATTAACTTGATGGAATTTAATACAGCTCAGCGAAAGGTATTTAATAGCATAATCTATTTTACTGATTGTAGCTAAAAGGGGATAGCAAATTTGACAATTACTGCTTGAAAAGTGCCTCCTCATCATGTATGTGAGTGGAAACACCATAACACTACACTGCCCTCTATTGGCCATACTCATACAGACCCGTCCAAAAAATCCAGCACACACAATCCTCAAGCGTGCATTAATTGTTTTGCGCAAGCATAATAAAATGAAAATCGACAGATCCAAAATTTGTATAACGGTCTTCTCTAATGAATGTAGTAATAAGGGAATTAAGAATTGAATTCTTCTCATAAGGCAATAATATCCTCCTTCACTGATCACTTGACTGACAAACCACACCGACATTTTCAAGATCGCTTAAACTTCCTGAATCTCAGTAAGACACACTATCAGCACTGTGAAATCTTGGCTCTAACACTTCAGTTCAAAGCAAACTAAGTAAGAAAAAAAAGAGATAAACTAGACTTAAAAGACACAAAAATCCAACATCTTTCACACAATACACTACAAAAAACGAACAGGAATAATCTATAAGGCACCAGGAACCCTACAGTCTTCACTCAAACAGAAACAATATGGTAAATAATGTAAAATACAAAAATACTACGGCAGGCAACTAAATGACAGTTTAGCTGATCGACTTCATTGGAATTTGCTTCATGAATAAGCAAATAGGGCAACATGTTCAGGGAATGTCATGAACGCAGTAAAATCATCTGTTATGCATTTCTGTTCACATTTACACCATCATAGAATTTTTTTTTAATGAGGTCCTCAAAAATGCACAACTGATGTCCGAGGTCGATGCTGCACTGCCCTATATGCTACATTGATGTAACATTATCAATACTAGCCATTCTGTGAGTATCCCTTTGTCTCTCTACGGAAACAGACTCGGGATAAACCTAACAGACATGTCCCTGTGCAAACCGAAGCGCTGGTAGTTGTTAAGGCACTGAACAGAGGAGAAATGGCAGGGTCACTGGTGGTGGTGAGTGCGGTCATCAGGGCGCTTGATGTGGATCCTCCGCACTCTTTCAATGCGCTCCCGCTCTTCGTCCTCGTCAATGTGGTGGGAACGCCCTGCAGCGCCCCCTGTGGCCTCCAGCAGTGCATTGTCAGGTCCGCGGCCATCTTGAGACTCATAGAGCAAGATGTTGAGAGTCTCTTCATAGATGCGAGCCTCTGGGAACTCAACCTGTGATGGAGGGAATAAAAAAAAAAAAAAAAAGTGAGTCGTATAGACCTACCAGAAGCATTCAGGACAAACTGATCTTTTATGTAGTTCTCTGTTTTGGGGGTTCTTGACAAGGTAAATTTGAGACTTTAAGACTAAGTAGGAAAATCTAAGGAACAAATTAAGCAACAATGCAGCAATATGCTCTCACAATGATGAGTTATGTTTCAATACACCAAAGTTTGAAAATACGACATTTGCACTGTAAAATGATAATGTAGGAAGGACACGTTTGTGTGTAATATCTTTTGTAAGTTTCATAATTCAAAATAATTCACTTGAGAATTGAAATTATATGCCTTGATTTAATCTTAAGGTCACTTAATTTATCAGAAAACTAGAGTTGCCAACTGATTATTTCAAATATAAATCCTAGGATGTTTAGATATTTGTATTGGAAAACAATATAATAAGATATTTATTTTTTGCTGTGCATGCAACATTGAATGCTGTGACTAACAACTTTTTTGTTGTTTTGAAAACATGGAAAATGCTAGACTGTATGAAGTTTGATTGTAATGTGACGGGCAGACAACTTTTTACCTTTGTCTGCTTCTTCTCAGTGGCGTAGACTATTGACGTGCAGCACACCTCTGCAATCTTCCTGCCCTGGCCGTAAAAGGACCAGCAACAAATCTCATCACCAATCACATCCTTGATGAAAAGCACTCGGCCATTGAACCTCAGAGACAGCTTGTCAAACAGCTCAATGTTCTTCAACATGTTGTCATCAGAGTTGCTACAAAGAGAAAGAGCAATCTGATCAGGTAAAAGCTCAACAGTAAGCTTCTCAAGTACTCAAACCTTTTAAGTAATTAAAGACTTTACCTTGTATATGAATATTTATTATTGCTCCTGTTGTACAGCAGTTTCACTGTAGGCTGCAAATACACAGAAAGACAAGTCAAGGTTCTGCTCTCTGTGAAAATAAAGAATACTCCTTTAAGACTAATAACACATTTGTACCTTATTTGCGGTTGCAATGAGCCTCTGTTCCTCCTTAGATGACGTCACCAATGGAACTTTGCAGAATGGTTCATACGCATCTTTGTTCTGAAAACATTTGTAAACCACATATGTAGAATTTAAGTATAAGTAAAAAATTATAATATTTAATACTGGAACACATTATTTAAAAGAAAGCCAAAAATGGAAATTCTATCATAGTTTGAAAATACAAGAGGGGGAGTAAACAAAATAAGATTTTCGTTCTTCTTAAAAACACAAATGTCTTTAATGAAACCTGAGAGATTTCTCTTGGTCATTTACAGCAAAAATATGATGCTTCAAAAAGTTCTAAAAGAATTGGGTGAAGTGATATTCTGTAATATTCCAAGTCTTCTGATACTATGCCATAAAATGTAAAATATTGTCATTAACACACAAATGCATCCACGAATTCTCAGAAAATCCTGCATCCTGTAGTTGGTACATCCACAATAAAAATAATAAAAATAAATAATATATTAGTTTGATATGTTGATAAAACTTTTTATAAATAGATAGATCTGTATTTCAAAGTCTGTATTTTGATTTTATAAATCTATATCTCCATTTACACATTGAATCGACACAGTGAATCATCATTTGATTGATGAATTACACCTCTAATAAATGGAAAACAAAAAAACATTTTCATTTGCTTTTTGTAGATGAACAAAAATTGCTGAATTTTTATTTTTGCACAAACTATCCATTTAAATGTGTTGTGCCGTACCTGTAATGCCGCCTGACACTCATCCACCAAGCCCTGCACCAGGTAATACTTTGCCTCTGCCAGTAACTCCTCAGTCTCCCTCCGGCTCTCAGGTAACGGGACAACTCCATCTCTCAGGTAGTTCAGTATGGTCCCAAAGTGCTTTCCGCACCTGTCAATCAAAATCCAGCCTGGAGAAAGATCAGAGGTGGACAAGTGTGACTTGGGCACTGCAGAAGAATACCTCGATATGGTTCAAAATATTACATGACCTCTACTGCAGCAGCTATTAAACTACATCCACCTTCACTATCAGTAAGAACCTCCATACGGCCACTGAACATGGCCTTCAGCATGGTGTCCTGCTTGGTCAGGGTCTGCATGGTGGTGTAGTACAGCGCTCCCCCGACATTCAGCTTCACATATTTGGAACTGGGACTGGACCCCTTGAAAGAGGTGGTCCGTGTTGTAGCTGCCGGCACAGCCGAGCTCACCACACTTTCTCCTGACATCTCTTCCTGAAAATCAGGTAAGAAAATTATAAAAAATGTTGGACTCTTATATATACTGTATAATATAACACAAAAACTCAATATGATAATGTGTTTACTTACATACTGCACTATGCACTGCTTCCCCAAAAATATCTCTTTTACAGTATTTATGTAAAGGTTCTTGTACAATCTCAGATTACGTGTATGTTTAGACAACTATTTATAGTGTAGGCCTATGTATAGATAGTTAACTGTTGTATTGTTTTATAGTTGTTTTTCTTAAATGTTTGTTGTATTGTTATATTTATATTTAACTAGTATGTAGCACCGTAGTCCAGCGAAACAAGACATTTGCTCCACTATTATTTCCAAACATGTAGCAGAATGACAATAAATATCGACTTGACATTTCTCTTATAGAATTAAGTGCAAGCATCTATACTGCAAATACACACACTGCCCTTTAATTTTGAGTAAAAAAAAGTTTGTTCTGAATATCAAAGATTCTATTAAATGTAACATATTATACTGACAGACTGTAAAACGTTAAATCGTGATGATAACTCTTCAATGAGACCGATTTAATGACGTCATGTCAAAACCTGCTTTGATGTTTTATCTTAAACACAGTAGATTTGGCTAATTTCGTTCCTGCACATATGAATAATGTATATACGCAAAACAAATAACTGAATGCGAAAAAAACACGACTTAATCTGAAGTTACTCCTAAGAAAAGGACAACTAGAGGAGCTAATGCGCTAAACTAGCACACCATCTTGTTCTGTCAATTTCTTTAAGGAAACAAACACGAACCTACTAGTAGAAAAGCTAATTATACGCTACAGTAAATAATAATTACAACATACACCAAAAGAAGCATACAAGTTAGATAAAACATCAGACAAATGTCATTATTTACCATAGAAATTCCCCGAGTCTTTCGGGCCTGTTTGGAACGGGAATTAGATCACTTCCGGTCGCAACCCAGACTCGTGCACGAAGCTTCAGGTCACGCGCTTATTGGCTGTTTTGAGCAAATACACGAACGCGCTTTTTATTACAGTGGATGGGAAGTAACTCCACCTGTCCAATGTCCTGTCATTTAATTTAGTCACTTTCTGTGATTATAAATATACGCTAATTTGTGAGTGTTGGGGGTTCTATATTTAATAAATATTAAACAACGAACTTTGTGTCTGATACGATTTCCAGTATTAGTACATCAGTGGTGTTGACTTCAGTACAGATGCACTTTTTAAGTGCCATAATGAAATATTTTTCAATGTCATACATATGTTTAGTATATACTGTACCGTTATCTCACAACATCACAACATATAAAAATAACTAAAAACAAAACAATAATTTAAGCCAAATTTTGCAAATAATTAGCGAATATATTTTGATCTGTTCTTGCTTATGCAATAAACAAAAAAAGTTGTTTATTGCATGTCCCCAATATATGTTTACATGTATCGGAAGACAATCTGTATCACAAATAGTTCCGCTTGGTACAAAATACCAGCTCCCCGCCGTTTCAAACATCAAATTAAAACGTTTAAAATAGTTAAATGTAATATCGCTTAAACAATATCAATTTACTAAGGCAAATTAAAAGTACGAGCCATATTTCTTGTGTGAATGCGGATTGTCCTAACGAAAAGTTTCCTCCGGAAGGATTAGGAGGTTACACCGTTCATGGATTAGAACTGCGGTGTCTGGGACGGTCTTTTGTTTACATCAGTTTTCCGTTTATTCTCAAACGCTCAGGTAAACGGAACCTTCGGGAAAACCCTAAAGACTTTCTTTGCTTTTCATTTGAAACACATTTATCAAGTGACAACATTTCCCAAGCGTTGCCAGCTCGCTGAAGGCTGCAACTGTGTTAGTATTTGCTAGCAGGATAACGTTAGCTAGTGTGAATGTTATTGTCTCTGTAGGTACAATTAATCCACAGATCACTGTTTTTATTTTAGTGTAAGTTTTCTACAAATTTAAACGAGTTGTTAAATCTTAATTTTGTTTCTGTTGAGTGCTCATCTTGTTGTGTAATCAAAGTGTCTCCTCCTTTCTGAGCTGATGATATAAAGGCTCTGCCTTGTTTTGGTCCGCTTTATGCTGCCAGAATCTCTCGGTCTTGACGTGAAGCTGTCTTTTGTTTTAAAAAGCAAAGTAAAATATTCCTTTTATTCATAACGTATCATTTCCAGAGTAATTTGAGAAATTTATTTTAATACAGCAACGTTTTACTAATGTTCAATGGATCGTTTGAGCTGTTTTAAGTGCTATGAATTTTCTTACATTAATAAAATGTCTCATAGAAAATTACTCTTCTGTTCTGTAGAGTCCAATGGACCTCCAGAACAAAAAATGTGAATATATGATAGTATTCATGTGACCTGTGGAAGAAGAAGTATTACCAAGTCACTACATTAGGGCAAGGTAATTTGTGTGTGTGTGTTTATGTTAGATAGATTTGACATTGTAAATGAGATGCATTCATTTTCTTAATTATTGTTTGAAAGTAATTTTTAATCCAGCTTGTTTGTACTTGCATGCATAGCCTCTTTGGGTTTGCTCTCAGGTGTGATGTAGATTTTAGTTTCTGGTTATGATAATATTCTGGCTTTTTTATAATATTTAACCAACAGTTTGGAGCGAAAACATGTTCACCGCTACCCAAACCTCCAAATCCCAGTTCCTGGATAAAGCCAGGATAGCACGGGAGGAAAGGAAAGGTTATAAAGAAAAAGAGAAAGCTGCCACACAAATCCAGGCTCTGGTCAGAAGATTTATCTGCCGTTGCAAACTGCAAAGAGAAATAAGGTTAGGACTGAAATAAACCATTCTTTTCAATAGTAAAACCATTCAGTCAAATGGCTGAAAAAATGACAAATTAGGACTAAAACAAAGGAAAATGAAGTGCTAATTGTGTTTCAATACTTTGTTGTTTGCACATTGACATCTTAAATCAAGTAAACTCTATTTATTTGTTTGAGCCAATGTTAATTTAGTACTATTAGTAGTCTACACTATTTTAATGTTACTTTTTTATATATATTTTAATTTGGTTTTTACATTTTCATTTTAACACTTTACAATTAGATGCCATTTGTTAACATTAATTAATGTGTTAACTAACACGAACAACCAATGAACAGTACATTTATTACAGTATTTATTTATCTTTGTTAAAGTTAGTTAATAAAAATATATATTTTTATTTTCAGTTTTACTTTTAATTTTAGGGTATCCATAGTAGCTGCTGTTTGAAAATGTATTGTCAGCGTATGATGTACCCTGACGCAGATTTATCACTTTTTCACATTTTCTGTTTCAGGAAAGAGGTTGATGACTTCATTGCAGTCAGCGATGCAGGTTCAACAAAAAGAAATGCATTGTCCATCTTCAAAATTGCTAGAAAGTTATTATTTATATTGAGCAAGGAGGATAAGTTGGTGAGCATCACATAACGTTAAGAGGATTTATTTAGTTTTTTTTTAATGTTGTGTATTATTATTGATGACATTGTTTTTTTTCTCTTACACAGAGGTTTGAGAAGCTGTGTAGAATCATACTATGTAGCATGGATGTGGAGAATGAACCTAAAGTAAGTTTTTAACCAAGCAATGGCTGAAACATATTTGATCATATTGTACATTGTAACAGTTCTGCAAGTTTGCATTGTTGTGACAAGCTATTATTGTTCTAGGCATGGTATGTATCCCTGGCCCTGTCAAAAGATCTCACCATCCCCTGGCTGAAGCAGATCAAAGATGTGCTCTGGGTCTCTTGTGAATTTCTGAAAAAACTGAAGGTATTTCCTTGTGATAAGCTTAGTACAGGTGTGATCTGTTTGTTGAATATCTTTTTAAAGTGCAAGTTTTTCAGTTATTTGTACACACAGGTCAGGAAGCGCTTCTTGAAGAAAGCTTATTTCCTGCTTCCCGTTTCTCTTTGCAGCCTGACATACTGCAAGATAATAAATTGGTGACGCTGTACCTGACAATGCTGATAACCTTCACTGACACATCGACATGGAAAATCATCAGAGGCAAGGGTTCGTGTCACATATGATCTGAGCTGCTGAGATAATTTTCACAATAAAATACATAGACTCCTACTAAGTGTTCCTCTCTATTTTCTTAAGGTGAGGCCCTCAAGCCTGCTTTAAACCGAATTTGTGAGAACATCATGGGACATCTCAATCAGAAGGGCTTCTACTCTGTTCTTCAGGTACTGCTCATCCAATCAGAACCTTGTCACAGGCTGGTAGTATATCATTTGAATACATTTTAGTATGCTGATGACACTGTAACTTTTCTCAAAAACCTAAAAAAGGTGTGTTTTTTTATGTGAAAAGCATAAAATAAATGATGTTTTAGTGTGATTTAAACTGTAAAATAGTAGTAAACATTTCTTACTATTATTCTTCAGACACATTTCTACTATTATCAATGCTAACTTACTGTTTTTGTGAAAACAAAATACATTTTCGGTACAAAATTATTTACTATGAACTAAGAATGAACAATACTTCTTCAACATTTACTAATGCATTACTAAAATCACAAGCTGTGTTTGTTAACATTAGTTAATGCACTGTGAACTAACTTGAACTAACAATGAATGACTGCATTTTTATTAACTAACCTTAACAAAGATGAATAAATAGTGTAATAAAATAAGTGATCATTGTTTGTTCATGTTAGTTAATACATTAACTAATGCTAACAAATTACACCTTATCGTAAAGTGTTACCAAATATACATATTGGGACATTTTTGGTGCAACATCTTTGCTGTTTGCAGATTCTCCTTACAAATGGATTGGCGAGATCCAGACCTTCCCTTTCCAAAGGAACCCTCACGGCCATTTTTACGCTGTCACTCAGGTCGGTTGCCATGAGAACTGGCTTTGCTCTCTGAGACATCTCACAGTCTGATTACATCAGTAACTGCTTTATTTCTGTGAAGTGACCGATAATGTGATGAGCTTTTGATTCTGGCATGTTTCAGGCCTGTTATCGCTGCACATTTCTCAGACAACCTGCTGAGGTCTTTCCTTCTCCACATCATGTCTGTTCCAGCATTTATCTCGCACCTGAACACTCTCACTCCAGATGTAAGAAAATAACACATGCAGATAGATAATAACACCTCATTTGCACTCACATCTTACAAAGTCAAAAATTGCGAGAATATGATTTCACCTGTTTGAATTTGTGCTCTTTGTAGTGTATGGTCACCATCCAAACCCATGACCTTTTCCGCAAGTTTATCTTGTTTTTAAGTCGAGAGGAGCAGTGCTTGGATATATGTGTTTGTCTGGAGGGAAGCCACACTCTGTGCTTACTGGGTAAGCTTGTGTTTTTTAAACAGACGCTTCTTAGAGTGTGTATTCGATTCGCAGAACAATGGTGGACTCTTGAATGGGATCGATTCTTAGGATGTAATTACACTGCTTGGCCATTTTTATTCTTAGTTGATAATTTCTCGATCATTTATCTCATCGTTTCTCTGTGTTTTGTTTCCAGGTAACCTCATTCAGCTGGGATACTTTAATGTAAAAGTTCTAGAGCAGGAAGCAGGTCACTTTGTCAAGGATCTGACAGATATGTTGTCATACTGTCAGAGATATGTGTCTCAGAAGAAATCCAATCTCACACACTGGCACCCAGTGTTGGGCTGGTTCTCCCAGACTGTTGACTATGGGTATGTCAATGTTATGTTGGCAAAATACAGCAACTGATTATACTTTCTGGATTTCTCTGTTGTGTCATCCTATTAAGCATTGTTTCTCTTTCACTGCCTTGTTTTCTTCTTTCTTTCTTTGTGGTCTCTTCAGGCTTAATGAGTCTATGCCGTTGGTAACAAAGCAGTTGCAGTGTCTGTGGGGAGTTCCAGTGATCTGCACTCTCTTCTGTGATGTTCTCAGCAAAAAGCTAGAAACTCAAGATCCTACTCCACCTCCCCCTCCTCAGCCGAGCTCATTGCAGAATAATCTACCTGTCAAAAGTGAGAAACACCTATTTTTAAACTAGTTACTAAACATTTCTGTTGCTACAGGATGCATAGAACAAATTTTATTTGATAGATGATTGCACACAGACTCTGTCTCTAATGGTCATCAGAAGCCCATTTGTAAAAGCAAATCTGCCCAATTTATGACAAATTTTTAAACTAGTGCTTAAGGCTTAACTATCCTTTGCTTCAAGTTGAATATGTTGAATCACATAGTCTAGGACCAACTAGGGGACCTCTGTACACTTCCAAAGAGTCACAAGATGGCTTAATGTTATTTTAAATAAGACCAAACAAGTTTTTAAAACAGCTTAAAGTCAGTGTTATTTCTTCACATTTTAATTCATTCCATAAAAAATAGTAATAAAACTATTATGTAAAATTTGATTTAAAAAAATTAATGCAATAGTTTTTGTCTTGTTTTTGGTCTAAAGAGTACCACGCTGCTGTCTCTGAGTAACTCTTTCCCCTGGTTAAACCAAGGATACAAAGTTATCTGTCATGAGGTCTGTCTTAATCCTGGAACTTTTGTTAAAATGTCTGCACGTATAGATCTGTTCAAGCGAGCGTTCCAGAAGTCTGCATCTGTGCGGAACATCCTGAAACCGGTCGGAGGGAAGCGTGTAGACTCTGCTGAGGTCCAGAAGGTGTGCAGTATTTGTGTGCTGTATCAGACGGCCCTCACAACACTTACGCAGATCCGCCTGCAGATCCTCACAGGTACTTGCTTTTCGCATGAAACTATTTTTTTGTAGTCTATGCTGTTTGTGTTTATATGTCTATGAATGCATATTTACATAAGCAAACACTTCACTAATCTTTTATCCTGATCCTGGAAAAAAAAGGTTTAAGGTCTTTGCCCACAGAGACCAAAATTGCCATCTGAAATTTCCATGTTAAAAAATAAAATACAACCTCATGTTGTGTCACTGCCTCTGAAACTTCCGTCTGTCATACAGATGCATTTTTGCATCTGTAGCAAGCATTTTGATAGGAAAGGATAATGAATATGAAAGAAGACATACAAAAATTCAGTGTGCAATGACCTTTATACTTGTATCAGATGTTTTTGCAGAATATTAGTTGTTTAAAGGTTAGGCCCAAAACCACTGTAGTGCAGTGTCCAGTGAAACAACAAAAAATTATTTGTTCTTGAATTATTTTTTGTAATAAATTTGTTTAATATTATTGTTAATCTTGATTTTCTGTTTCAAATTAAACTCTTGTACCAGGGCTGACATATCTGGATGAGCTGCTGCCTAAGCTGTGGGCATTTATCTGTGAGCTTGGCCCTCAGGGGGGACTCCGACTCTTCCTCGAGTGTCTCAATAACGACACGGAGGAGTCCAAACAGCTTCTGGCCATGCTGATGCTCTTCTGTGACTGCTCCAGACATCTCATCACGTAAGTGCTGTATGATCCATGGGTGATAATTTTGCATTTATTTGAATTATATAATGATATGTTTATTTTATGAATTACATTTTTTCACAAATAAATGTATCTGTCAGCATACCAGTTTGATCTGAAAATTAAAGTAATACACTGCTCAAAAAAATAAAGGGAACACTCAAACAACACAATGTAACTCCAAGTCAATCACACTTCTGTGAAATCAAACTGCCCACTTAGGAAGCAACACTGATTGA
>JAUMHE010000048.1:2264169-2288920 GCA_032359235.1 Enteromius mattozi
TAAATTGAAATAATATTTCACAATATTACAGTTTTTTTTCTGGATTTTTAATCTAATAAATGCAGCCTTGATGAGCAGAAGAAACATCTTTAAAAACCATTGAATATCTTACTGTTCTAAAACTTTTGAACGGTAGTGTGTATATATATATAAAAAAAGAAGTAAAAGCGGATGTATGGTGATGTCTTGCTTGACGAGCTTAAGCTGATCATTTTTCTTGATGAAAAATATTTTTTTTCTCACCTGTTTGTACAGTATCAGTATTTGCTCTTATAGTCCTTTGTTCTGTGTTACTTTGCAGTTTCCCTCTGTAATGAAGCCAGTTCTGGAGTCTGTCAGCGCTGTGTCCTGCACCTGTGAACAGACTCTCACAGAGATGGCCACGCACGGACCTTCAGCTGAGCACTACAACATACTGGAGGTACAATCACACGGCTTTTCCTTCTTGGAGAAGTTGTTACCTTTAGCGATGTGAAATAGGTGTATATTATTAATCATTTGTGCCAGACATTTGTTTAAAATTTTTGTCCTAATGTTCAGGATCATAATGTTCATGATAGGAAAAAATTTGCAGTTGATTTTGTTTTTTTTAGTACTGTTAAAAAGTTTGGGGTTGATACAATTTTAAGAAATTTAGGAATTTCTTATTCTCACCAAGGCTATATTTATTAGATTTAATTTAGTATAATATTGTGAAATCGTACAGCAAGTTTAATATATTGTAAAAAGTTTTTTTTTTTTTCCCTGTCATGGCAATACTAAATTTTCAGCAGCAATTACCCCCAGTCTTCAGTTTCACATTATCCTCCAGAAAGCATTCTGTTATGCTGATTTGGTCCTCAAGAAACATTTCTTCTTATTATTATTAATGTTAAAAGCAGTTGTGCTGGTTAAATTTTTTTTATTTCAGGATTATTTGATGAATTCAAAAGACCAGCATTAAAAAAAAAAAAAAAAATATATATATATATATATATATATATATAAATAATTAATATATATTTATAAGTCTGTACTGTTACCATTGATCAATTTACTGCATCCTTTCTAAATAAAAGTACTAATATTTTAACATATATTATATATTTACTATATATATTTTTGTATTTCATTTTTTAATTTATTTACTTTTTTGTATGTCTTAAAGTATTACTTTCGAGGTGAAATGTAACCAGCCTTAATGCAAAAGCTTTCTTGTGTCATCATTTAATTTTTGCATGTAAATGAGGGTGTCAGAATAGACCTGGGCTGGTGACTTAAAATGCTCAGCATTATAGTCAGCGCTATCAATTGTGACCAACTCTTAGCTAAGACACTTGTCATACAGTCAGACATAAATGGGTCACTTGCAACTGTTATTTAATGAGCTAACATGACCTAAAACAAAGATTAATGACTTCTGGTGGAATGTTGGTATTGCTTAATTTGAATATTAATGCATTAACTAAGGTTAACTAATGAGATGTATATCTTATTGTAAAGTGATACCTGATGGTCTTTATAATTCTTTTGCACTTTAACCTGTTTAAAATGTATAAATGTATTTAAATGTCTTTTTCGCTGTAAGAAATATGTACTGTATTATGACAACACTTTTTTGCAACTAAATTTAAATATATTGTGATAATACAGTATACCATGATAAAAGCATTATTTAATACCGGCATATCCCTAGCCATACCGTACAATTTGACTCCTATCTATCATGTTTGGGACAAACAGAAAATGTTGTGCAGTAAACACCCTGAATCAGGAGCAGTTAATTCACTGAATACAATTGATTGATGGTGTGCATAAGGGAGATGAATCTATCTGTCTCTGTCTATAATTTTCTGTCCTCTCTTGCCCTTTTATTTAAATAAAAAGTGTCAAAAGAACAAAGAAATGATCGATATTTTTATTCAGAGAAAGCCCTGATGCATTGATGGATGGATTATATTGATCTTTTTAAGACATTTCTCTGTGTGTCATTTGTCTTCAGGAGCTGATTGATATAAACCAGCACCATCTGAACGTGATGGGTGTGGGTCACTCGTCTCTGGACACACTGTGTAGGGTCACTCTAACCAGAGGCCTGCATAGTAAACTGACAGGGGCAGGAGGAGGAGGCTGTGGAATCACTCTCCTACGACCAGGTACCACTACACACGTCAGAGTAAACATTTTTTTTTACAATATATTTATTGCAAAGATATGGCTTGTGCTTGACCTTGCAAACATCACTGCCTTGATGCTAGAGTGTTGTGGGTGGTTGCTAGAGCATTTTAATGTATTTATGTGGACAAATGGATAACCATCTGTCAATTCTGACTCCAGGAGGGTGTTCCAGAAAGCAGGTTATGTGACATACTCTGGTATGTTTAAGAGTAAGTAAGCAGGAAAAACTAAACTTTTCGCGTCCAAAAACGTAGGTAACTTTCAGGGTATGCAAGAAGCCATAGCAACTTGCTCTCTGAAGATAACCTGCCCTGGAGTAGGTTATGTTTCAGGTAAGCAAGTAAGCTAGGTTTGGGTTGATCAACCGAGAGTTCAGGATTTAACAGACTGAAAATGATCCTTGCTTTCTGGAACACCCCCCCGGTTCATTAAAACTTGTTTTTCTATGAAATGTCTTCCTGGAACCCTACAGTGTGTATTTTGGATATGCTACCTGTGGTTAATCAGTCTGATTGCTGGGAATTGTTTGAAAAGTCTCCATGAGGGTGGCACCCTGCAGACTGCGTGACTGTTTAGTGTGCTTCGTGAGGTGCATCTCGCTTGTCACTCTCATCTGACAAAGCTAACAACTTGACACAGCAGCTGTCAGACTGGGCCACACTCTTTGTTTATGCCTGAAGCCACTAACGCATTGAATTTTAATCAGGGTCTTAGAACCCTCAAAAACAGTCTCCAATAAAGAGAAGACACAACGCTGGGTGAAGCCAGGCAGCGTTTATAATGTCTGTGATGCCTAACGACTTGAGTATGTGACCTTGTCATTTCAAGATACAGCTTGTTAAGGCTGAAATAAGTTTTTTGAGGTAAAGTCCTCTTGCTCGTTTCACTGCAAACAGAATTGGTCTTACTCCAAGTGTGTCCTGTCGCTCTTGTAAATAAGACCGTTTACTGCCTCAGCATTATTTAAACCAAAACTGGATTTCTACCCGTCAAAAAAGACATTGAATTCTTACTTCACTTGATACGGCGTGCGATCTGTTTTTGTATTTTGCATGTAAAATTGCACCTAGTTTTATCTTCTAAAACTCTAGAGGACCATTATCAGCCACCTGGTGATACACACACACACACACAACACTGATTCTTGGGTTTCACGTTTGAGGGTTTGGCAGATTGTCAGACCACCTGCATACGGTCAGTGCTCCTGACACAAACGAATGTGAACAAGTTGTTTCAGCTGGAACACTGTTGTGAAGAAAGTATGTTAAGACATGATGTACAAATACGATTTTTATGTTATTCCAAATTTTCTTCCAGAATTTTTTTTTATGTGCTCCTGACGATAAATTGGGCTATTCATGCAAGTGACACAAATGCATATCCAATCCAATATGATATAATATGTTCGATATAATATAATATAATTATTTAAATGCCTTTCAGAAGTTTGGGGTTGATTTTGAAAGAAGTCTCTTTTACTCACCAAGGTTTAAAACAGTAAAATACAGCAAAAATAGTAATATTGTCAAATGCAATTTTACAAAACTATTTCTATTTTAATATATTTTAAAATGTAATTTAGGCAGAAGTTTAAGCAACCAGTCTTCTGGATCACAGCAGATTCGGATGTTTGAGATTGTCACATGATCCTTCAGAAACCTACTAATATGCTGATTTGATTTCAAAATAATTTTCTTCAGAATAATTAGCTTTATTATATTATATTGTATTATATTATATTTTTTATTATTATATTTTATCCAAAGTGACTTACAAATAAAGACAATGGTGCAATCAAAATAAACAAAAGAGCAATGATATGCAAGGGCTATAAGAAGTGTCAGTTAACTTAAGGATTTTTTAAATTATATAATAATTAAAAAGAAAACTGATAGAACAGAAAATGATTAGAGCAAGCTATATAGGCTTTTGTTTTTTGTTAATAGTATAAGTTAAAAGAAAAGGAATGGAAAAGAGTAGGGAAACTAGTGTTTTATATTTATATATATATACACACACACTTGAAAACAAGCAGTATATGAAGAGTCTAAAAGGATATAAGAAATGTTATTATAATTAAATACAATTTTGTAGATGCATTTGTGGAAATGACAATTTAGCTATAAATACAGTACATGGAGCTCTTGTTTCATTGAGTGCAATTTCCTTGGTGTTGATGGGGAAGTTTTTGTCCTTTCTGTTTGCAGAAACAGATACTTCAGTGATTCACAGCACCGTTGAGGAGCTGAAGGCCTGTGGCTTTGACTGCTGGGAGACCAGCATCGGAGCTCCTGGAGTCCAGCAGCACTCTTCAGCTGCTCTCAGTCAGGACATACTGAAGATCCTCAACAGCTACTGAGACATAAAGAAAGCACTTGTACTGTATGCATCAGATGCTCATTGCTGCTGTTACTCTGGATCCTGGTTCAACAAACATAATTTATAATCATACTGCGTTTTTTTTTTATTGGAAAATGCTATAAAACATAACCTTATCATCTGCTGAATAATTATATATTTTCTTAAAATATGTTTGTATTGTTGCTTTAAGAGGGCATGCATTCTGAAGTTTTCTATGCCACTAGATGGCAGCAAAGTGTAAAACAGATTTTATACTGTCAATTTTGGACAGCATGTATGGAATGCAAATAATAGATCTTTTAATTAAGTATTATACTAAATTAATTTAAAAATAGCTTTTAATAAATTTCAGCCTTTTCATGAAAGGCACAACATTATTTCTTTCTGGCCTGTCTGTGTATTCCCAGCAAATGTAGTACGATCATCTCATTTGCCAAAATGTTTCTCAACACGGATCACATTTCCGACCAGAACTAGCACAGCTTGGAGCATTTTGGACTGAGTACAGCCGTTGTATTATTGTCACTAAACCCAAAGTAATTACTTTTCAGTTCTTTGCACTTTGTTGAAATATTTTGCACCGGAACGGTTTTGAAGCCAAGGAGGGGATGCTGGGACGTATTTGGCTGTTGACCAGACGCAGTCCAAGTTGATCTGTGAAGCGCGGTGATGAAATAAACGCTCTGCACTTAGAGCGGCGCACATTTCCCCACAGTCCCAGGAGAGGGGTGTAATTTTAGTGGTGTTTTGTGAGGAACAGATAAAGAGGGCTATCTTCAGCACACAAGACCTGGAGCTAGAGAATAGGAAATGGATTTGCACTGAGATGAATGTGTTCCTGTAAACCGAAGGCCACAGAAGGACAAAGCCTCTTATGCTTGAAAAAGTCAACTTTTGAGAAGACCTAGGGAGGTCAGAGACACCTTTTAAAAGTGGGTGGTGTTGGTTAAATGTGAACCATCATTTCGGAAGTGAAGGGAACAAAATGTGCAGACCAGTTTTCCTGGCAAGTCTTACTTTCCTCCTCTTTTGTTTTAATTCTATTTTTAGTGCATTTGTGTTGTTTTAAGCAATTTATTTTTTGTGAAAAAAGTGCTGTTTTTATCCACGCGGTGAAGTTCAAAACCTTATTTATTTATTTATTTTATTTGGACGTTTTTGGTTTAACTTCAGGAGATTAAACATGACTTTTAATAATGATGTTGTTAAACACGGTTACCTGTTGTGTTCATCTCAGTTTGATTATTTTGCTTCATCAGGTGTTTAAATGTTAGGAGGCCTAAGGTTTTTAGGATTTTTTTAAAATTAATATTTGTATTCAGCAAGGATGCATTAAATTGATCAAAAGTGGGTTTCACCTTATAAAAAATCTTTTGATTTTGAACTTAGTATTCATCAAAGAATCCTGAAAAAATGTATCACAAAAATATTACACAGCTGTTTTCAACACTGATAATAATAATAATGTTTAAGCATCAAATTAGCATATTAACATGATTTCTGAAGGATCATATGCCACTGAAGCTGCTGCAAAATTCAGCTTTGCCATCGCAAAAAATACATTTGATTTTAAAATATATTTTGATTTTTAAATATAAAATATACAGCCTTGATGAGACATGTTTCAAAAACATTAAAACAAGTAAATAACACGTAAATAATGTACAGCAGAACTACACCTTTGGAGTAGATTTGTGTTTTAAGAGGGAACAATCGCAGCACTCTAAGGAAGTGACCTCAGACCTCAGAAGTCAGCCGCTCTTCTTGTCAATCAAGGCGTGTGGATTTTACCCACAAGCAGGCCACCTACCTGTACATACACACTATGAATATTGCTTTTTCTGATGCCATCAGCTCTGAAGGGTAAAAATGAGTCGCATCATCTTCCCTTCCCATTTTCCAATTTGGATCTCATCCTCAGACAGATTGAGGAATCGCTTTTAAATCTCTGATCTGCTGTAATGAAAAGATAGAGGGTACTGCCTGTGAATGCGGTAACCGGATTAGCAGAGGGAGGAGAGGGCAGCATCGGCCGTTCGAGGGAGAACAGATGAATGAGTAAAGCTGGCTTTAACCAGAAGAGGGGGGCCCAAGACCGGCCCCCGCCACCAAAATCCCTCTGACCTGCTGTTAGTCATGCGCCTCGAGTTTGTGCTGACAAACAATTTCACAAAAAACGGATCCCCCAAATGGTTATCGACTTTTCCTCCTTCCATCCATCCCGTTTCCGAACATGAGAGCCCTTGATAGGGCGGGCTATGAGTTAAACACTATTGGCAGTTTTGAAGTCTGTCCAACAAACAGCTGGCAGAGGATGTTAGAGAGAAAAGGTCAGTTTGTGGAGGGGGAAAAATCTGGAATAATTGATTTTTTTTCTTCTTCTTTCATTCCCTCTCTCTGTTGTTTTTATTCATTTCTTTAAATGTCAGAAGGCTTTTGTACAGACAGGTTGTTTGAATGAATGGGAACTGGCTGGCCAAGGCTGCCTTTGGTGAACCTTGACCCTCGGTGTGGCGTTCTCTCTCTGTTGTGTCGAATCCACGTCTTCGACCCCCGCCATAACCCCAGCTTGAATTTAATTACCACTGAGCTCTTCAATTTAAATTGCATTGATGAAGAGGAATGAGGAGGAGGAGGGGTGAGCCGTACCTCTCCGTCTCTCCTCCCTGCGAGGCACAGATGGTATTTTTTATCAATGTCAGCGGCAGCTTCTTTCTGCACTGATGAATAGATTCTAAGGATGGTCTGACATTATTTCAGATAACAGAGGCAGCCAAGAAAAGGGGTCAAGGATGGAGGGAAACGGCGGAGCTATTGAAATATAATAAAACACGAATCCAGGCCTTTTCCCGTTTATTCTGTTTGCTGTCACCAGCCGAAACGGTTTCCCCTCTTCCGTGCGTTTGTTTAACCAAAGTTCAAGAGTGACAGTTCAAGTAATGAGTAAATGTGAGGACACGATGTGTTTTTATTCCTCTTTTTTCTGGGCATGTGAGCATTGTGTGGTGCTGTTGTGACTCATTCTCTGCAGGGATGTGACACTGAGCGTGATAGATATGAACTCTGCGTTGGTCTGTGTGACACTCTTGTAAACAGATAGCAGAAGAGCACGCTGGCAGCATGTCTTTTTTGTGAGAGTGATTCAGATAAAAGCCAGCGACTGGCCAGCTGTGAGTGTCTTCTCAGCAGGCTTCGCCTTTGATACCACTTTTACATTCATTACCCCTCTTTATGTTACTGTCCTTTCCCTTTCCTCTTCCCATTAATTTGCTTCCTTTTCTTTTCCTTTTTCCTGTCCTGTCATCTCTCCTGCCGTTGTCATCACCTTTCTTTTCCATTTCTCATTTTCTACTCTTTTCCTAATTTCTAATCCTTTCCATTTTCTTTTCCAATTCCTCTTTCCTGTTATTTTTTTCTTTTCAGTTTCATATTCTCTTTTTTTTCTCTCCTATAATTTCCCCCTCCTCTTTCTATTCCAATTCATTTTAATCTTATCTTCCCTTCCCCTTTCCCTTCCCCTTTTCGCTTTCCCTTTTCCCTTTTCCTTTTCCCTTTTCATTTTCCTTTCCCCTGTTCTGTAATTTCCCCTTTACTTTTTATTTTCTTGTCTTTTCCTTTCTATCGCTTTTCTCTTTCCTGGCATTTTCCTCTCCTCTCCTCTCCAGTTCATTAGACTTATTGATTTTTAACCCTAGCAACTTTAGCAAAATCGAGGCTGGTGATATTTCACGGGTAAAGCCTGGTGTAATTCCAATTCTCGAGAAGGCTTTGGTCTTGCTCACCGGTAACCTCTCACCTTCCTTCAAGAGCTCGTGGCTCTGCAGCTGAGCAGGGCTCTTTTCTCTGCTCCTCTTGAGAAGATGCTGCAAGGGTCAGGGTCAAGGTGGTGTAAAATGAGAGTATGTGTGGGAGTTTGTGTGTCTTTCAGAGTGGAGAAAGGCATTCCCCTTCTGCCTGGCCCTGGTGAGAAGTGAGAGCAGAGGTCAGCTGACCCCATTAAGGCTGTCGGCTGCAGAAGAATCTGGCACAGACCTGCACATGTCGAGAGGATGAAGCGTGTTTGTGTGTGTGTGTGTGTGGGAGAGAGAGAGTGAAAAAAAGTCCTTGTGTGAGCGCATGAATAGGTGGGAAAAGTCTGTGAGAACACAAGACTTCAGCATCTTGTAGACACTTCAGGTTGATGAATTCACTTAAGGTCCTGTCTTGATGAATGAGCACATTTGAACCAATATCATTGTTATTCAGGCTCAGTGAAAGCATCTCAGTTCAATGATAAATGATTCTGTGTAGTATGTTAATAGCATTTGTAATTGAAGTTCTTTTTTCACAAACAAAAACGTTCCATCTTAACATCATAATAATTTCATGGTTTTCTTTGTGGTAATACCATAGTACATGAATATAAAACAGTAATTAAACAGTATTCCATGCTTTATGAGTTGTTAGGAATCCTGCAGTATGAAATTGAATTACTATTTTAAGCATAATTTTGATCATCCTTTTGTAAGTATGCTTGCAACTTTTATAATTTCATATTAATGTTTACACTGGAGATCACTTTACATACAAATTTAAACTTAAAATGTAAAATTTTCCATGGAAAAATGATACGTACGTGAAACATGAATCAACTACCAATATACCACATTTACTATGATATTTCATCTGATACTCCCAACGCCACGGTCCTTGTTTTCCTGCTAAGGCTTTATAGCAGAGAAATTGCATAACATTCTTTATTATGCCAGTGCTACTGTATATATACCATATTGATTTTACAATATAAAATATCTGAACTATACTAAGTGTAGTGTTTGGGTGCTCACGTCTACAGATCTAATTGCAGAGTAATGCTTTTGTTGTACTGTAGGTTTTGAAGATCTTCATTGATTTTTGTAGGAGTGCTCATCTCTGCTTGGCTAGTGCTCAGAGCATGAAGCCTGTCAGACTCTCCTCAGAAAATCTCTCCGAGCAAATCGAAGCCGTTCAGAGCGGAGGGTGTTGGGGAAGGGCACCTTTACCTGCTCTAAACACAAACACACACAGAGTAAAGCACCTTCCCAGAACATGAAGAGATTTTGTTGCTTTCGGAAGCTCTGTTCCAAAAACTAGAAAGCTGCCCTACGTAGACAGCATCCTAACTGAAATCAAACTTTATATGTGACTGATTCGGAATGCACTAGAAAGGAGGCAATTTTAATTGAGTTGAATTGATTTTTGACAGTAACTTAAACCTCTAAAAATAGAGCTATTGTGAGCTTGTTAATCAATGTTATATGCTTTTGTTAAAGCTGTCAGTCTACATTATTTATTAGTTTTTAGCAGAATTCCTGGTGAAAGACTACAGTATTCTTCTACAAAGAAAGCAAACAGCACCACTGTTGGAACCTGATTATTTTTGTAGTTCTTTCCCTCATTAAAGCCATCCAACATCCAACATCCAACATAGACATACTAAATCATTATTATTTTTTATTTTACTTTGTAATTCTGCAAATCACCTATAGTAGCTGGTTGTTTATTTCATGGCATATAACTCTTTTTTGAAAAATCTTTCCAGAAATCATTATAGTGATCATATGATGAATTTTACACTTACTGTACATTATTGTTGCTCTTCTAAGCCCATACTCTGAAATGCGTCGTTATCCAGTGCATTGTGATTGGCCGAATACCTCAAGCGTGTGACGGAAATGTTACGCCACTTACCATATTGTGATGACGTGTCCTGGCGCAATGACACAAAAGTAATAAAACCCATTACAAACGAAGCATTTGTTGCATTATGCATTATGCTGATTATAATTTGCATTGCATGGCACCTCATAAACCTAACACCATGTCTGCTTTTGTGATCTGAGAAACGCCAAACATCAAGCACTACTCTTCACTGCTCAAATCTCACATTGAGTAGAAATGAGCAGAATCTTTAAATAAGAAAACTTAATGTTACTTACAGGCTGTGAGTCCGAAGCGCCAGACTGTCCTTGCAGAGTTGGAGCTGCTTCACAGCCAAGGCTGCTCTATCAGGTTCAGGAATCAGTTCTCCGTAAAATGTGTTCTCTTTGGGAAGCTTTCACAATGAAACACAATGTCTCCAGAAGCCGCAACAACACTACAGCGGGAATAATAGCTCCACCTTCTGTTGTTGTGTTATGAAAATAGTGATGTAGACTTGTGGGGGCGTGTTTAAACAAGCTGTTTTAGAAAGGTGTGGAGTCTTTGGTTTTGAGACTTTAGTCTTTGCAACTTATCATATCTATGCACAAACAGCTTGTGACACTACAAAGAGAAAGGAAAGCTTGAAATCTCATCATATGACCCCTTTAATAGATAATATACAAATGAGCAAAAAAATAATGCATTTCTGATTACACAAACTATGGGTTTTTTTATTTCTTGAATTAAATTTTAATGAATCCAAGTAGGCTTCTAAATGAAAGTTTGGTTATAATTAATTAACATTTCTCATGTCTCATCCACCCTCTTGAATTTATTTTTTCTCTGAGCTTGTCAGTGCATTCTGGAAATTGCTTTCTCCATACGTCGACAGTTTGCCCAATACAAGGTATTTTAGCAGCCAGCTTAATTAATTCGCCTACAATTTGAACCTTTGCGTTTGTGGCCTTTCTGTGATATCTTAAAATGCTTTTAGAGCAGAGCTTGAGAGTACTGCTTTTATCCACACTGGCCTAATACACAAAATAACTCCTACTCATTGCGATGTCAAACCGAATTTCCTGAGCTTTCCTAAGTTCACTGTGAATGACAGCTGATTGCATGGTTGATTTTCAGGTGTCTAAATGCAGCCTTTGTGGATGGACCGGACACGGTCGTGTGTCGGAAATGAATTAGCGTTTGCTTAATCCCGTCATCCCACATTCCGCTCCATTCTTTCTCTCCTTTTAAAATGCAGATGTTCATTTGATAATACAGCATCCTCTGTCTGCAGAGATAAGCGTAATTTAATCCAATGCAAATGCAATTGCTTGAGCGCTTAATGGAGAATATAACATCCCGCTCAGATTCGGGGCCCATTTAAATAAAAATTGAAACAAGCAGTCGGGATCCGTGCCGAGTTCAATCCCATCTCGTGCAGATCATCCGATTTGAATACATTAAAATCAAAGCTATACCATCTTGATGTAGGCTATGAAAAATCATCCAGGATGCTTAGAGCGATCAAACCATTTCATCTCCAGCTATCAGTTGCACTGGTAGAGATATACATGCTAATTCTGTGGTTTCATTCTCCATCCATTATGACTCGGACCTGGAGCTGGGATTTGTCCTGCGGTCACCTTGGCTTTAAATTATGTGTGCAAATGACCTGCGGCGGGCCCTGACCGTGCCGGCATTTCGCCTTCCTGTCTGCCTACTCGGCTGCTGTAATTAGAGCCGCACAGGTAGGAGAGTTCAGATTTCATCTGCTGAATTCCTGATAATATCTAATAATCTGAAAGCGTTTTAAAATTGGTCTCTCGTGCTCATGCATTATGCATGAGCTGCTGATTGCTTCTTTGCATAGATTAGCAATCATTTTACAGATATATTTTAAGAGGGAAAAACGCTCATAAGGACGTGGAGACTTTAGATTTTGCGTTGGCTTGCATTCGAGATGCTAGTTACAGGTAATTTAGGTCCCTCTCTCGCTCGCCAGCTCGCTCTCTTTCAGCCCCTGATTTCTGCCTCCGTGCACATCATCAGTAGAGGAATGTCTCTAATTTCTTGTCCTCTTTTCTCTTGATTACTCACTTGTTGAGCATCCAGGCATCTGCAGAGCTCGTCGTGTCCTGCGCCGTTTCCCAGAGTTCTAGTGCTGTTGAGCAATCAGCACACATTAGTCATCAGGAGGCACCATCATCTGCATATATGTGAGGATCGTTTCGCCGTCAAATGCTTAAGCGGAGTGACCTTTCCCTGCCCCCTGCTCCCAGCACAGATCGGCGTGAGACAGAAGGTGCAGGTATGGTCTAATGAGCGGGAAAACGAAGCTGTAACCCGGCCTCCCAGGTGAACTGTACCGGCTTCGTCTCCCCGGCAGTCGTTTGACCCACTCGCCGTTGGGTGCGTTCATCTATATTAATGCTTGAGGTGTTAAATGCTCCGAGTCACCTTGGACTTCAATTGCTGTCAGGAGGAAAGGTGCTCTGACACGACAGTGATATTCTGTAATGAGAAAAAATGTTCCATGGAGCTTTCAAGTGGATTTGAGAGTGTTTCTTAACATAATGTGTCACAATATGAGTGACACGCCGTAGGCCCGCAGGAACTGAAACCTAGCGCAATACGCGCTCTTAAAAGAGCGCAATTTCAGAAACAAAAGAAATCAATAAGATTTGAAGCAATTGTTTGAAATCTCTGAGCAGATGAAAAATACTCACTTTATCTTGGTACTATCCCCCTCAATAACTTGTGGACAATTGTGGAATAAATGAATAACTATTAATTCTGTAAATATAGATTTTTTTTATAAGATGCTTTAGTTTTGAAATGCAGCAGTGTAGAAAATTGCAGTTGCATAGCTGGAAACATCTTTGATCACATGCTTGCATTGTCTATGTTTTGGCCAAAATTAAGGCCATCCGTATAGACAGCCCAATGGATCCTGTCCAGTGAATGGGTGCCATCCAAAAAGGTGATTAAAAACGTCACAACTCCAGTCCACCTATGAACAAATTGTAAAGTTAAAAGTTGCAGGTATATAAAAAACCAAATCATTAGGGCGTTTTGAGTTTAAGCCATCTCTTAGTCACTAGAGTCAATAGTAACACTTTTGCTTAAAAACAGTGCTTGAGCTGTGCATATTTCTCTTCTAATTCGTACAAGATGATTTTGTCACAGAAGAAAGCAATGTTATGTGGTTCGAAGTTAATTACGTCTTGATTGATTTTTTTTCTTACAAACATGCAGCTTTTCATTTCACAAGATGTTAATCAATGGACTGTAGTGGTGTGGATTATTTTGTTTTTTTTATTAGCTGTTTGGACACTCATTCTGACAGCACCCATTCACTGCAGAGCATCCACTGGTGAGCGAGTGATAGAATGCTACTTTTCGACAAATCTGTTCTGATGAAGAAAAAATTCATCTATATCTTAGCTGATCTGAGGGTGAGTACATTTTCACCATATTTTGATTTTGGGGTGAACTGTTTCTTTGTTTAATTTAGCTGAAAATCTGAAAGTAAATTTAATGTCATAAACTTTAAAAGTGCCTGTGGCGAAATTTAGTTAGCGTAGTTCAGGCATACCACGATGTGACTGCAGCATCAGCTGACGCTCAGCTAACTCCTCCCACTACAACTAATAAGATATATAAGATCACCTGTACTCACACTTGCCATGGTCTGTCGCACAGACATACGCTTACCCACCTCCATCCCTGGCTCCTCCTTATGCATGATCACTTAACTGCTTGCCCAAAGAGATATATCATCTGTCCAGCTCACTGCTAAACTGTCCAAATTTATCCACAAAACTGTATTACTCAAACTATTGGGGTTAATCCTCAGAGGGGTTTGCCTGTGGATAGCTCAGAACTGAACACTTCAGTGTAGCCTGCCCCCGAATTAAGTTCAGGACCTCTACAGTATTCTGAATCAAACAAAGTGGTCCTGACTGAACTGATATTATGTTGCTTTTTCCTCGTTTTGTGAAATGTCAAATGTTCAATTTTTAGATAAACGTGAATCTGACAATATTTATTAAGTCAGTTGTACTTACGTGCAGTGAGTGGTGCTAAAAGGTTAATGCTTTATCTAGCTTGACCATAATGTACCACCTTTACTAAATCCTACATCCTAAACTTAACTGATGGTGTTAAAGCAAATGTGAAATAAAAATAAGTTATTTTGAGTTCTTCTGTGACTCGTGTTTCATGGGACTTGTAACCAAGTGCCCCTGTAATCAATATTTGTTTGAAAAGCAATAAAAGCTGTTTTATTGCCACTAGTGTTTGTTTGAGCTACGAAAAGCAGTGAATTTGTAGGTATAGGTATGCTTTTGTAGTTTTGCAGTTTTGCTTTTCATCAAGTCTGTGTTGCATAAAGTTGTGTTATGCTACTGCTGGTGTTTATATGTATGCATTTGCATCTAGCTGAAAATTACTTACCAGCAATAAAAAAAAAACCATGCTGTGCAGCTGCACCCCTTTCATTTATCTGAACAAAAAAGTCAGCTGCTGTGAGCAATATTAGCCTAAAAAGCATGCAGAGATGCATAATAAATGTATATCCAGGCAGCTTTCAAATAGTGATTTAGGATGCACTAATTCTTAATATGTTAATTTTGCCTTCCGTTTAAGATGCATAATGCAGTATGTGAATTGGGATGCAGGGTCTGTTTGGAGTAATTCACCTCCAATGACGAGTCTGCACTCTGGGCCACATGATCATCACAGCCTCACCTTTACTCCCAAGCTCCATTCCCTCTCATTTATTGCGTCCTCTGTCTTTCTTGGACTCTCTGGCTGTCTGGGGTGCGACCCTGCGGAAGTCACTGCCCTCTCCCTGACAGTCCATCACTGCACGGAGCAGGATTCTACCCGCCGGAGACAGAGTGTGATTGGGAGCAGTGTGAGAATGGCCCTGTCACACTCGATAAGCCGGCAGGACGGCCTGAAATGGGGACATATGGCATGTTTGACAGGGAAAGAGAGGGTGTGAATGGCATAGAATGATAAAATGATGTTTTTTCCCCCTTTGGCAATGTCATGCTTTCAGGGAAGAGAAGCGTGCAGAGGGGCTGACCGCTATTCAGCCAGGCGCAAGACCGACTCAAGCCCTCAACTGACATCTCCTTCAAGGTCCTGAGGTTCCCTCGCTCCTCTTTCTCTATCTTTCTCACTCCCTCTTCCTGTCTTTCTTCTTCTTCATTCTCTGTCTCCCCCGCTGACTGGTGGATTTGAATGGCACACATCACACAAGATCCCATCAAACCCTGAACTCTCCTCATTGTTGCTGGCTGTCAGGTTCAATTATTTCATATCAGGTTAGCGTTAGAACAAAAATGGGCTTAAATGAGTAAGATCAATGTGATTCTGCTATTTTAACCTGCATATTTCTCTTGAGATTGACTTTGTGTCATAATTTAACCCTATAAGACCCCTCCACACACATACACACAAAATAACAGTTGGCACGATTTCACAACTACTATTGTAATGTGTTTATATTTAAAAAAATAAATAAAATAATATATATATATATATATATATATATATAATGTTAGTTCTCATTTAGCTACAATTAAAATTAAAACTAAAATTGTATATATATATATATATATATAATATGAATACTTCTTAAACAATTCTCAAAAATCATGTTCATTGCACATTCCAATTAATCTCAATCAAACTGCAGTTGGGTTATTTTGATTAGGTTAAAATAATAACTACAAAATTAACACAATAAAACATAATAGAAATGTATCTATTTTTGCAAATAAACTTTAAATTATATTTATATATATATATTGATTTATTTATTTAGTGGTAGGCTGTTCCAAAAAAAAGTCTTAATAGTTGAAATGTGAACTATTAAGGGGCCTTGAGGTCTTTCAGGCCCCATACAAAACATGAGGTTTAAGCATCACTGACTAAATCCATTTCTATGTTTATTCTAAAGACATATAAATAAAACAAGATTTTTCAGGACTGCATATGTTTAATCTGTCTGCCACAGTTCCTGCTGTCAGTGTCAGTAGGGGTCTTGATTTTCACTCAGGCAGTGGCTTAGACCACTATCCTTGTAAGATGTCACAGAGTATATGTGTCAAACTAGAGTGCCACTGCTCCTTTAGCTTTCACTCAGCATTATTCCCAAGAGGCCTTCAGTCAGAGTAATCACTCACACACACACACACACAGAGCTGATAGTAAAACAGTGAAGAAAATAGCTAGAGGACTTTTTGAGAACAGTGCTCACCAGTTTGTTTGTGAAGATCATGTTAGTTGAGACCGAACATTCAGGGAGCAAATGCTCACCTTGACTTCAAAGAAATGAAATTGTTGACATTTACTTCCTGCTGTATGTTCCAGGTGTCACCTACAAGCCATATATAACTAATTACAAGCTTGGAACATCATCACTATTGGAGACATGAAATCAATCAAAAAACAGCTGCAGTAGGGTATTCAGAAGACCTGCACTTAAATTGTATTGTCTTTTTTATTTTTTTGTAGCTTAACAACAGCATTGTGAACATTCTTCAAAACGTTGTCTTTTGTGTTCCACTGAAAAAAGAAAGACCAATGGTTGACATGAGGGTGAGGAAATGATGAAAGAACTTTTAATTTTATGGGTGAAATAATCCTGTAATGTGTCAGACCTCAGACAAAGGAAGCTTTGGTGGCACATTTATGCAGGGCAAAGTGCATCAGGTCTCAGAGTGTAATGTTGAAGGGAACGTCTCTTTCATGCTAACTCTTTGGTAGGCTCCCAAGAATGATCAGGAAAGTGTTGTTGATTCTCTTTGCTCTCTGAATAAGGCACTTTATCAAAGCAAAAGTTACTCCAGGGGCATTTCAGCATGGTGCCTTCACTCTCAGCAGGACAGCTGCTTCAGTTTAGTGTTTTGATGAAAAGGAGGCCACGAAACAGACTAATATCATGCATTAAGACAGCTAAATTTAAATAGAAGTTGAGTGGGATTTCGTGTCGTTAAATCTACAGTATGCTGCTTTCATTGGGTTTAACGTCTGTCTTTGTGAGAATTTAGATTGTTCATCAAATGTTTTCAGATATCATTAATAGGATGTTTTTTTCACCAATGATTTCATTCACAATTTGCCTGACCTAGAAAGTTAGTTCTGAATTTAGTTCTGGTTAGTTTCGATTTTACATAGTTACATTTTTCATACTAGTTCTTCTATTCTAACTTGAAGATCAGATCTGTCTGTTTCCATACAGCAGAAATGTATTGTATTATTGCAGGTTTGTATTAAGTTCTGTGTTTGCATTGCGCTTTTCTACACAGGCTTGAAATTACATTGTTTCTGTTTGCACATTTCACAAAACTTTGAGTGAAAGTGAAATATCCAGTAAGTGGCGCTGGTTGTTGTGGGTATTACAGCAATTCGGAAACAAAATGTCTTGTGAGTGGCACTAATGCTTTATTGTATTCAAAATTAACATACCACTTGTACTGAACCCTAACCTAAAGTAATTGTGTTAACAAAAGCAAATGTGAGGTAAGAATGCATTTGCAGAAGCAACCATTACATTTTAACCTGCTTCTAAAAACTTTTATTGGAATTTGTACCCAAGTGTGCCATCACATTACAAATCCAGTGCTGTACCAGGTGAGCTACAGAGCAAGTTTACTACATTGTGCATGAAACCACATGAAATCTTCCCCTGAAATCAACTATTTTTACTGCCACTAGTGGATATTTAATCTGTTAATTGCAATGAATTGAATGCATTTGTATCTTTTTAGAATTTTGCAAAAATGTAGGTAATGTTTTCCCCCAGATTCAAGTCTCTTAACTCTGTAGGACACTAATCCAACACACCTGAAGCAGCTACTTAAGCTCATGCTATGAATGTTAGAAACTTCCATGCAGGTGTGTTGATGCAAATTGGAGCTAAACTCTGCTGGACACCGGCCCTCCAGGACCGAGTTTGGACAGCCCCTGTACTACAGCAATGTTTCTCAACCCTGTTCCTGGGCGCTCCAACAGCACTGCACATTTTATATGTCTCTTTTATATGACACACCCATTTCAGGTCCTGAAGTTTCTTTTAATGAGCTCATGAGTTAAATCAGGTGTGTTTGATTAGGGAGACACACAAAATGTACAGTGTTGGGGGGTGCCCAGAACCAGGGTTGAGAAACACTGTTTTACAGTAAGATAGATTGTACCACAGGGCTATCGAATGCTTGATTCTGATTGGTTGACAAATGTTCTAAGGCTTGCAGTTAAATGCACGCTATGAAGTAGTTCCAGGTGTGTCAACCAGATTAGAGTTTCAAATCACTCCAAATTGTTTCAGTTATTTCAAAGAGACTAAAACAACAAAAGAACCAAACCGCTGCCAAACAAAAACACTGACCAAACAAACACACTGAAATAATATATCTTAACAATACATAATTTTTCAATAATTCAACAGCCCTTCATCAGTTTTTCCAGTCATGTGACTGTAATGTTGCATAGTAAGTGCCCCTAATATGGGTTATGAAAGGTTCATATTTTGGTTTTGGGAGTCCAAACAACAGGTTTGACATGCATGCAAGGTCAAAAAACACTTTCATTTTCTTATAATATGCATTTATTTTTACCTTATTAGTGCAATTACTCCCAAACGATTCATTCAATGATTAATTTTTCTAAACCCCTCCAGTGATTGGTTGATTTCATTTAAAGCAGTGTTTGTGAGTTTTTAACACTCCAAAAGCGGCACCTAGTGGCAAAGAATGAATTTACATTTTCATTCAGACCAACGCGAAAATCAAGTTTTCCCAGGTCACGGGCAACAAGTGGGCAGACAATATGCTTTTTTTAAATGTGGACTTTAACATGAAACGGCTTGAGACTTGTTTTAAAAATGACTCATTTTAATGATTCAGAGTCAACTCTTTCTTTTAAGAGACAATAACTTTATACACGGTGCACTTAGAGCTGTGTTAAACTCTGCATGAAAGGTCATTTTCAAAAATCCATAATACCGGCACTTTAAAACCTTTAATATTGCATACTGTTTCACATGCCTTTTATTTTCAAACTGTATATACACTGCAGAGTATGTCTCTTTTCATCTCCTTTGAGAAACAGAAGAAAGTTATTCCTGTTCCTTTGACATAGAAAAGAACATCCCAGAGGTCAGCTGGGGTCCCAGAGTGACAGTGTGCTCACCAAGTGTAACTCTCCTACACCGAAATGTCCAACCCTTTGCAATTTACCTGACAACAATGGCTTTGCAAAAGAGCATCGGCTGCTCGGGTCCATGTCAGATGTAAATGAAGGTTAGGAAAAAAAGCAAAACTCTAGCTTGTGATTGACAGTCCTACTGCTCCTTAGAACCAGGGCTCGGATTCTTGAAAACACAGTCAAAAGCTTTTCATGACAGCATCGCCTCACGGATAAGACGCTCCTGTGCGCCGCTGTTCTGAGATGTACTCACAAAGTCTGTCCTTCACCGAGCACAAAACATGAAAGAGTCTGCCTGATATTCCTCTCACTAAGAAAAACATCCTCTTAACCGCGAGTGGCATTCAGAGACCTGGGAACTGAATGAAGCCTCTTTTATCTGTATTCAGCTGAACAGTCTAAAGCCACTAAGACACATTACTGTGCTCAGTCATAATGCTTATATTTCTTCGCGCTGTTCGACATGATATAGATGGATCGTATGTGATAGAAACGAAAATTTGAGCGAGAGATTATAAATGGAAAGCAGCAGATAGTGTGCCGAGCAGCACCATTCATGTTTTTATGCCTCCTGTGCCTAATTGCCAGGCCCTCTGGGTGCTGTTCCCTCTGCTTGCCTCGGGCAATTACAGGAAGTTGTTTTGCATCCAAATTCTCCAACATGATTTCTTGCATGGCATTAGCTGTCTGAATAGTCGTCATTAGGTGCACACGAGCCACTTGATCACAGTGATGGCTGGTGGACTTATCATGTAAAGTGTAGATTTACCATAATGTAGGCCTGGAATAGTTGATTCTAATTGGTTAGTTGCAGGATTCAGCTGTCAGGTATTTTATAATGTTCACTGTGGTCTGTGGTAATGAAGTATATCAGTCTGCCACTGAAACCGGCATTATTTTCATGCCTCTCATAAACGCAACTAGTGACTCATTTAACGATTGTTGAGAAAAGGACCTCCAGTATTACTGTATTATTTATTTATTATTATTATTAGGTTTAACCCCTTGAGATGTACCATCTCATTTTCAAGGGGGTCTGTAATAGACATTAGTCAGGGTAGTGCCGTATTTAATTTTCAACTGGAATGAAAATGAGGCTGTGAGGGATAGGTGTACAATGGATTGTACTGTTGTTTAAAGGAACACACCACATTTTTATGAGAAAATGCTCATTTTCCAGATTAAACAGTTGAGTTTTATTGTTTTGAACCCATACAGCCGATTTCCAGGTCTGGCAGAGCACTTTTAGCTTTAGCTTAACATAGATCATTGAATCTGATTAGACCATTAGCATCACACTCAAAAATGACCAAAGAGTTTCAATGTATTTAAAACTTGACTCTTCTGTAGTTACACTGTGTGCTAAGACAGACGGAAAATGAAAAGTTGTGATTTTCTAGGCTGATATAACTGGGAGCTACACTCTTATTCCAGCGTAATAATCAAGGAACTTTGCTGCCGTACCATGGCTGCAGCAGGCGCAATGATATTACACAGTGCCTGGAATAGCTTGGGACTATTTTCAGGCACTGCTTAAGTGTCTGAAAATGTTGGGGACTATTTTTTAGACCGTTGTGAATTTTTAAAGCTTTTACAGCCAGTTTCATTGTAAAAACTGCATGTCTGTCCCTCACAGCCTTTATTTTATCTGTGTTAAATTTAATACAGCATCTAACCTGATTATAGTCTATTTAGTTGCAGTGATTATCATTTCAGGCAATTGTTTTATATATTGTAACGAAGTACTTTTGAGTGAACTTTAAAATAATGTAGATTTCAAATTATATACACTACTGTTCAAAAGTTTTTGTTTTTGAACATTTTTGAATTCTTATGCTAATTAAGGCTACAGTGATTAAAAATACTGTAAAACTGTAATATTTCAAAATGGTATTGCCATTTAATATAACTATTTATTTTTCAACACAACAATTTATTCCTGTGATGCCAAAACTGGCCATTATTTTTAGTGCCATATGTTCCATCAGAAATTAATTGAATTTGCTGATTTGGTGCTCAAGAATAATTTCTTATTATTTCCAAAGTAAACATGTTCCAGTGTTGTACTGCTTAATATTTTTCATGGAAAGCATTTGTTTCAGTATTCCTTAAGGAAAAGCAAGAAAAGCAAGATTTTTACTCAATGTATTCAATATGTCTTTACTGTCACTTTTCATTCATTTTAATGCAGCCTTGCAGAATAAAAAGTATCCATATTTATGAAACAAACAAAAAAAAAACCTGCTGGCCCTTTTGAACAGCAGTGTAATAATTTGACTCAAATCTGTTTTTCATGTCCATGTACCTGTTTTTTGGATCAGTAGTCATGCACAGTAACATAGTCTGTTTTGTGTTACGTGGTGGTGTTTGTATGGTGTGCGTGGGAGTATGTGTTTATGTGCAAATCAATACACGTATAAGAAAAGTTTAGATGATTTGTTATCAATGTGTCAGCTGCACAGACTGTGCTGCAAATACGACTCAGATAGTGGCACGTAAATTGACACATTGTGCAGAGCACCTCCATAACCCCCCTCCCCCTGCTCCCGCTTTCCACCTCTGTAATTAAGAGAAACATTTTGTAGTAGATTACAGAGGGGCTCAGAATGCCTTTGTGCTGGTCTGTCTGATTAATAAAAGGCCACTAATTTCAGTTGAGGAAGGCTGTATGCTCCAAAACACCACCTAATTACACATTAGGGGTGTGAAAGGCCTTAGCACTTCTGAATGGTGGCGTGCCCACACCCACTCTAATTTTTGATCGGCCACTGGCATCTCAGCAGCTGTCAGAACATGCAAGGATGAGAGATGAGTATTTGAGATGGAGAAAGGGAGATGGAGATGCGGTGTAATGTGTTAGACACTGATGCTACCGACCATTTTTTCATTTTCCACCAACCAATGGAGCAAATTAGGCATAAGCACACTAATTAATCACCGTTAGATGTTTTTAAGAGGCATTTGCAAAGCACATGCAAATTTACATGGCTTTATCTGTCCATTTGCAAACTGCTTTACTTGGACAAAATGACTTATGTTTATTTTAATATATATATTACCACAAGGTTTATCCTCAGTTGTTCATTGGATGTTTTCTAGTTTGTCAAATGTTTTTAAAATGTTCATGTTTCAAAAAGTTCAGAAAACATTCATGAAAATTCTCCTCAACAACTTTTTCATAACTTGAGAAGATTAGCAAAGCATTGTTATAAATTATTTTCATACTATTCATTAATAAATGAGCTATTTTATGTAATAGGCAGTTAAGTTTGAGTTTTTCATGATTTTGTTATGCTTGTCACTATGTTCATGTTTTTATATAGCTTTATTTTTTCTTTCCATTTTAGTAAAAGTAGTACAACTTAAACATTGATTTCAGTGAGGTGAGCTGAATTTTCATATTTTTCAAGTTTAAACTTTTCATCTAATATTTGTTTTCTATTATTTAGCTTTAAATTGCCACAAAACATTTAGTTCACAGTAACAACACTTCACTGCTTCACTTCACAATCACTGCTTCTTTACATAAATTTGAACTCTTTTCACTTTCTCTCATACCGCCTCAAATCACCATCTCTGATTGAAAATGAATATCTCCTGACCACTCTGTCACACTCTTAGTGTGAGTTTTTATAACTAGCCTGAACACTTGATGTAAGGTACTTAGAGGGTAATGAAAGGTTCATTTTTTGTTTTTTGTTGGTCCCCAACAACAGGATGACATACATGCAAGGTCAAAAACATTTAATTTTCTTATAATATGCATTTATTTTTACCTTATTGAGATGATTTACTTAATTTACTTATGATTTACTGTACATTTTTTGGTGCTAATATGCAAATGTTTAACGTTGACTCGTTTTAAAAATGACTCATTTCAATGACTCATAGTCGACTCTTTCTTTTAAAAGACAATAACTATATACACGGTGCACTTTCAGATTTAAAACTCTGCAGGATGTTTTCATTCACTTAGAGTTGTATTACACACTGCATGAAAGGTCATTTTCAAAAATCCAAAATTGGGGGACTTTAACTTTTTGTTGGAGCAAACAACACTTTCCTCCCAGAATGTTTAGTTTGAAGCATTGTAGATGATGTTTAGAATCAGAGTTGTGCACCACGGCACATTTGCATCAGAGCATTATTGCGTTTGTAAGGCGGGGGCGATGGCAACAGCTGCAGAGAGCCGAGTGCACTAAATTACAACGATTGGAAGCTGCTGGCTAACAGGCTGGTGAGGTGACGGGAAAATGCAGGTTTTTACGGAAAGCTGCCATTATTAACGGAATCAAGCCGGCTCTTTTCAGACCTGCCGTCCTGCAGGATTGCTTGTTTTCTGTTGAAAGCTGCAGCTACAGTGCATTAACGCATCTTCTGCTGTTCCTCTCTACTGTGTATGTACCGTGAATCTGGCTGCACGCTCGGTTCAGGGTGGAGGGTTGACTGGCTCTCTCAGCGCTTGGACTCCACCAGATGTGATGATTGAATCAGACACCCTGTCAAAGCTGATGCCAAGCCTGTGATGTCGTCTGGTCCTTGGGCAGCAGCCGGCTGCAGGTGTATCTCTACACACCCTGAGACCTCCGGGGTCACGTGAAGGGAAGAGATGGATAGACGAGTGCGGTAAGAGGGATGAATTGGGAAGCGCTAAAGAAATATGAGAAGCCGAGGGGGTTAGGGGTGTCTTAAGCACGCTGGATCTGCCTTCTCTCTCTCTTACTTTCCCTCTCTCTGCCTTTCATCCATCACAAAGACATGACAGCAGAAAAGTCATTCTCCAAAGAGAGAGCAGAAAGCGGAAGATGATCCTTTTTTTCCTCGCTGCTGATAGACTGTGTTGAGGGTCTCTGGTCGCTGAGAAATTAGGTTAAAACTGTTGGGGGTAGAACAGATAATTGCCCCTGTCTGTCAGCGGGACCGGCCCCTCTGCAGTCACTCACACAGCCAATGACATTTGCTTCCCCTTTTCTCCACCGCAGTTTTGTGGTTTTTGTCAACTGAAGCTTCACGGTTTTCCCCAGACAATATTATAGATGGCATTACAGCCCTTCTGGCTGACTAGAACACAACAGCACTGAAAAAATATTGTAGCTATTCCCATAGAGAAAATGTGGAGTGCAATATGCCTTGGTAACTCATTAAATGACATATGGTCACTGCAGTGCCCATGCTACACATAAATGTAATACTTGATTGGTAACACTTTATAGTAAAGTTTAAATAGGTAATGCATTAACATTTGATGACAATATGCAATACACTATTTGCACTATTTATTAATGTTAGTTATTAAAAATACAGTTCATTATAGTTCATGATAGCTCAGGTCCATTTAAGCAATGACTCATGTTAA
>JAUMHE010000048.1:2302794-2316580 GCA_032359235.1 Enteromius mattozi
CTCTCACCGCTTAGGGGTCACTCCCCTAGGGCTCGGGGCCCACCAGGCTCTCGGCCTGCTCCCCGGTCAGTCCGCCAGTCATGCCTATTTGGTTATTACCGAGGAAGTGGGAACTCGTGAGATGAATTTTTATATTGTGAATTGTTATGATGCCTAAATTTACCTAAATTCACCTAAATTCTGTCCAAATTCTACCATGTGCCACAACTAGTTTTTAGTGATTATTTTTTGTTTAATCAAAATGGTATAGAAGTTTATTATACACTGTTAAAAAATTTACGGTGTAAAACTGGCAGCTATGGTTGCCGGAATTCTACCATAATAAAATACGGTAATACCGTAATTTAATTAACTGATATAATGTAAATATACCAACCTATTAAAGTACTAAAATCTGTACCTTTGAAATACACTCATAACCACCAAATGCAGGTGGTGACGAGAAAGTCACATGATGAACCAAAGCCCATCATTCACACAAACACTAAACACCATCATGGTGAGACTCATTAAACTGAAATAATGTAATAAACATTCATTTAACAACATTACATGTAACATACAACCCTAATAAACATAACCGATAAGAAAAATTAAGAAGAAACATAGTTATTTCAAAGATAAAACATCAGATTCAAAATTGAATTGCAATGCAGGGAATTCTGGGAATGTCAATTTACATTTTTTTCCCCTGTAAATTTTACAGGAATTTACCGTTAACCACTTAACAATTTTTTTACTGTAGCATTTTTTTCTGTTAAAATCACGGCTATTTTTTACATTGATATGCTATTTATTGGTTAACATGTTTTTTTTTAAATAGAATTTATTTATATAACATGAATATTAAGCCTAATTTGTACTTCTTGTCAGCTTATCAGTATCAGAAAGATTCACAAATATATATGCTGTGGTATAAACAAAATTTGGTTTATCTATTTCTGCAGCACAATTTATATTCGATCTTCAGCCCTATTAAACACCATCATAAATAACAACAACATATGCTTCCTCAAAGAAACTAGAAACATCCCCAAACAGCACGAATCTGTCTGAAGAGAGAGAATGAGAGTTTGTGAGAGAAATTTCTTCTGGCAAACTGGCTGTAAGATGTCAGATAAGACAGATCGCCCGTTGATGTTGGTTTGGTAAGGAAAGCAGCCCTTTGTGCATGACTGCTGTGTGAGCGTGTTAAAGGTCAAGCAGCAGGGACGGACCAAGGCTGGCCAGAGGTCAAACTGTCTAGGTCATTTACATACGGATCAGAGAGATGAGAACAAAACAGAGCACAGGAAGCACGAACAGAGCTGCTGTGGTGCAGAGGTTACTGTACATTGTCTTGACATGTTGAGCTGTGTTGCTTATATAAGTGATGCAGGTTTGAGTTCACCTTCATCTTTTGAGGCCTAAATATAAATTTCATTCAATGTCACTTCAAAAAACAAAAACAATTTACAGCATACTGTAAGAGTCATACAGTACTTTAAATCTTCCACTCGGGCATCCCCACTCAGGACTGCAGAACAGATGTGTGCACTCAAAAATTGTGCCACAATCTGGGAGCATCTTCCTCGTGGGAGATCCTAATTGGTTTCTCCACCCCCTCCATCCCAAACAAACACTCTAATTCTATATTGTCTCTCTGTGAGATTAGCAAGCCACAGAAATCATAGCTGATGACAGTATCAGAGTGTGATTAAAGAGTAGTATGGCTGGATTATAGCTGTGTTCCCTCGGTCTCTGCAGTATTTTTGGGATTATTATCCTCAAACTGATGGGCTGCTGTGAGGAAACACTGGATTATAAAAGAACAGAGCCATTTAGCTGCCCAGCTTGGATATTTTTAGGGCCTTATTTGGGGACAAGTCATTAGATTACTCTTTAATTTAATGCATGTCATTAATAAAGTGGTTGAAGCAGAGAATTGAATTGCTCTGTGTGAGTTTTGTATTGTGGAGTTTTTGTTGTAAACGGATGCAATAGTTCCCTTTATCTCCCCTTTGTTTGTATTGACAGATAAACCAAAAGCAGCATCAGTTCACATAACTTGTGCACTTTCTCCAAGCCTTCTAAAAGCCATAAGATAGTTTCAACAGACATAGATTTGCATTAGTTTTTGGACCTCTGTTCGTTTTTAACTTAGATCAGCAGGTTTATTGAAAAGAACACGATTCATTTAACTCACTGACTCAATAGTGGATTTCATTAATACTGAAATTACCAGCTCATGCAAAGCTATAATGTGGATTTGGGAAATTTGGAAGATTTGGAATACAGCACCAGTCACTTTTATGGTGTGTGTTTTTTTCCCCCCCCTCATTTTTAGAGTTTATTGATGTGGTTTCTATTATTGTTTCATGGGAAAGATATGCGTGGAGATTATTAAAAAATAACAGCATGTGGGTGAGTAAATAATGACAGAATTTTATTTTGGGGCTTTGCTTACATTTTAATAAGGGTTTGTTTATGTTCTGTGTTGCATGTGCGAATACATAGTTTGCACTAAATCATGTTCAGTTCTACAATCCTTTCACAACAGCGTTGATCAAATACATTGCCTTTCTCTGCCTCTCTCTTTGTCTCCATTTCAGTATTCACCTCTGTTTCTTGACTTGACTTTCTTTTTTTGATTCTGTTGTAAATGCTCTTGCATGCCTTCTTAGCATTCAGCTGTGTGGCCATGTGTATCCTGGTATGTCTTTCACACCAGTGGAGGGCGTTCCACAGCACTAGAGCCTTTTCACGGGCTGGCGTGACCTCCTGACCCCTGCTGAGCGCCGTCTCTTCAGTGTCTGCCACAGAGCTGTCCCCTCCACCCTGAGTCTGAGGGTCAGTGTCCCGCTCTCAAACAGAGGAAATAATGGAGACGCAATCTCAGAGATCATCCAGATGTTCCTCTAGTCCAATGAAAGAGACCTTCAGACATTCTTTGTTTCTTCCAAATAGCAGTCAAATGAATGCTGCTCTAATAAGAAAATCAACACATTTGCCTACTTTGCACGAGTCACATATCACATTTCTGCTTTCAAAGATGGTTTTGCTGGATGTGACTACACTTGTTCATGATGTAGACAGAGAATTTGCCACACAGTGCCTAACCACGACCCTTTACTGTGATAAAATTTGTTTTTGAGTAGCTATTTGTGTTCAGCAATCATGCTGTTAGTTTGTCAGGTCTTTTATTCGCAAAGATTGCAAAAACAATAATACTGTGAAAAATTATCATAATTTAAAATAACTGTTTTATGTTTTTAATATATTTTAAATGTATTGTGATTTAAAAATGTATACCTGTGGTGGCAAAGCTGAATTTTTGGCTTTTTTGGCTTTTCATTCTAAATCATTCTAATATGCTGATCTGATGAGCAAGAAACATTTTCTTATTACAATAAATTTTTGAAACCAGTTGTGCTGCTTAGTATTAATGTGGTTACTATGATTAAAAAAAGGATTCTTTGAATAGAAAGTTTAAAAGAACTTTTTTAAATAAAATTACATTTCTTCATTTTAAAAGAAAATTTGTAAGTATTAAAGCTTTTATGTATAATGCATTATAAAAGTAGTTTTAATGCATTAATAATGCTTTGTATAATTATAACATAATTCATTGTTACACAATGCTTTTTAAATTCAGTTATAATTATTTCTGAGAAGATGTAATGAATTACAATGCACATTATGAATAATTTTAATGCATTAGTCCCTTTAATAACATTTTATAATTCATTATACATAAAGGCTTTAAGTAAAGTGTTACCGAAAATGTTATGGCGTTTTGCTATGCAAATAGTTTTTTCTGATCGTTTGCATGAAGTGATTGCTAGGGTCTTCTGGGTTGATTGCTTACAAAAAGTAATACTTCAACAAGTCACGTGATTTGAAGTATCATACGTATTCACAGCACAGACAATGTGGAACATTATGCACTGACATTTAATACTTTGAATCAGGTGTTGCTTCAAATCCCCAGATTATAAGCAATAACGATGATTGCATTAGCAAGCGCTGTTGGTAGTTCCAAGTTGTTGAGGTAAATTGCGAGCATGTGTGGTTTCCGACAGTGATGAAATGTGTTGTCAGTGATTGGTCAGATGGACGGTGCTGTGGAGGTCAGGACACAGAACATTTGCTGTGTAAATGACTGAGCGCCGTTTCCCCAGTGTGAGCGAACCGCAGGTCAAGCAGATGCGGCTGATGGAACTAAGTGTGTGGCTGAATCAGATCTTATAAAAAAGGGGCTACAATCCATTTACTGCATTGCAGGGCCGCTGTCTCCTGGGAACCAATGGAAATTTATGAGCAGGGACTATATAATTCATATGGAATGTGGATGAAATATATAAACGTGTGAATATATAAATAAAAATGTGTATGTGAAAAGTTGACATTCAGTCAGTTTCCAAAATGTGCCACTGTAATTTGCCCTGGAGTTTACCCTGAGGGCGGGAAATCGGAAAGGAGCAAGGAGGGGGTCCATCTTATCCTCTGTCACTCCCCATCGTGCCTGCCAGGCTCCATTTAGATCCATCAGTTCTGTTGCTTCATTCATCCTGTCATTGTGCTGTCATTCACTCATTCATTCTGTCACCATTCATCCTGTCATCTCAGACAATGAGTATCACAGTCACTGTCACTTATCAAGAGCCCTTTCATCCTCTGTCTCTCACTGGTCTTACTGATCTGTATTTCTTTTGCGATACATTAGAGTGAACCTTTGATTAGTTTTTCATTAACCATCATTTGTTCTTAATTCATCTGCTATTCTTAAAGGTCTGGTTCACCCAAAAAGTGCAATTCTGTCATCATTTAATCTAGTGTTGTTGTTATCTAAAACTATTAAAATCTGTTTTAGTTCATTGAAATAAACCAGAAATATAATAAAGTGCATATTTTAGATGGAAAACCCCAACATAAGAAACTTAGAAATATTGACTTTGAAGGTAACTAAAATAAAATGCATTGATTTACTGCAAGCACTAATACAAAAATTAAAAGTAAAATACCAAATAAATTAAAGAGCAATAACAATATCAAAAACAAACAAAATTAATGATAAAGGTGCACATAGCAATATAACTAAAACACTGTAAGAAAAAAAAAAAGTGTAATTTTAACTGTAAAATCATAATAAGAAAAAAAAAACTGTTATTAGGTTAACAATCAGTTCCCGTACTATATACAGGGAAAACTGTAAAACATCATTTAATGGAATTTTTAAAGTAACATGCTGTTAATTGTAAACAGTTTTTAGAAGTAAATAGAATAAACTAATGTATAATTTAAAGTCGAAAACTGATATTCCCTGTGTAACATTCCACGTTTGAAAGTATTTTGCTTAAATAATCATGTTTTTGTTATCAGTTATGTACATTTGGGCTTTATGTTACAGTATCTCTTCTGTTGTTTAATAAATGTTTATTGCATTATTTAAGTGTCATGTGTGCTATCATGATGGTTTGTGTGAATGACTCTGTGCACCTTCTATATATTAGTATATACTTCTGCTTTAATTCTTCATGTGGCTCTCTTTTACTACTATTTTATGATGGTTGTCAGTATGTTGAAGGTACAAAACAGATTTTCATAGCAGTGTTCATTGTTGAATTTACTGGTTTACAATTTCTTGTTTGTAAATTACAGTTTTATACAGTAAAATTAGCAGTTTTTACAGTTACAGATTTAAATGTGTTTACCATTTTTCTGTATTTTTTGCAAAATTATACTGGCAACCACAGTTGGCAATTTATTTTTATTTGTAAAAACTACAGATGTTTTTTTTTTTACAGTTTAAAATTAAAATGAAAACTGAAAATATATTTTAAAAGTTATATGAAAGCCAATTCAAAATATTACAAAGTACTATAATAGCTTACAAATAATTCTAAAATAACAATAATTTATTCACCTTCTGTCTCTGGAACTCAAAATAAGTTATTTTGAAGACTGTTTTAATATAATCTATACAATAAAAGTAAAAAAAAACACATTTCAAAAAACATTTTTCAAAATATCTTCTTTTGTGTTCTACAGTAGAACAAAACTCATACAGGTTTGAAACGACACAAGGATGACTAAATGGTGACAGAATGTTCATTTTTGAGTGAAGTACCACTTTAATACCCCCCCCCCCCATTTTTTTTAAATGTACCATCTTTTTTGTAGCAACGTTAGCGCCAGCGGTGAAGAAACACATCTCTAATTTAGCCTCACAATGTAAGAGTAATTACAGCCCGATTCCTTATTCACAATTTCTGCCAAATTCTGCCAATAGCCATGTGGTAGCGGCCCTCACAGATGAGACCGAGCTCGGGGTGCATGCGAACGCTCCGTTCCAAATTGGAGCCGGCCTGGCCCCGAGGGCTCGGAAACATAGGAAGAGAAAGTCAGAGTACGCTTTACGAGCCGCTCCTTCAGTAAAGTAATTAGGTCTTATTCTCTAGCGCACAATGGAGCCTTTTCTGTACAGCGGGAGGTGGGTAACAATTGCAGGTTGGATCCGGCCTCTTTTTCTTTTTTTTTCTTTTTTTTCAGAGATCTACGGTTTCTCTTGGTAGATGCATCAGTCCAGGAAGTGTGTATTTAGTATGTATTCAGGGGTCGGTCCGGTGCACAATAAAATTAGAGAGGCCGAGAGAGAGCCAGCTGTGACACAGGTCGCCTTGTTCAGACACATGTGCATAATGGATCGCTTTCATTCCACGGCAGTCGCATTTGCACACGCGGAAAAGAGGGGAGAGAGAGTGAGTGCGTGAGCGAGGGGAGAACAAATGGGCATGGCTGTTAAATTAAGTGTGGAATGAATGCATTATGAGCTATTAGGGCAAAGAAAAGGAGTGTCCTAAAAACACAGGCGCGTAATTGTGAATTCTGATGCTGGAACGCATTCATGGCCCCCGCAGGCTGCCTTTCGGACGCGAAATCCCCAGAGCGCTCCAGGCCCGGACTTGGAACGGAATGGGGGTTGTTGGGCTTTGTACAGTAAGGGTGGCATAAGCTCAGTTTTTTTTCTCTGCATTTAGGTCAAACTTTACCTCTGGTCTTCACTCCATCTGGCCCTGCTGCTCGAGGTGCCCAAAGCCACAGGGCGGCATTCTGGCATTTTCTAGAAGCGCGTGCCCCGTCGAGCAGAGATCAGCCCAGCGTGAGATTTCCTTAGCGTGGGCTCCTTTAATGCAGTGTTGCCTCTCAGCACGCCTGTTTCCCGCCTTAATAGGTAAGCGGCCCACTCTCGCATCTGAGTTTCAGGTGTTTTCTCTGTTTAGCAGCGTTCTCTGGGGAGCCGCAGCCTGAATGGATTAGGCCACGTTTAGACGGATGACTGCTGGCGACCAAAGCTTTAAATGTATTAATCCCTCTCTTATCAAGCAGGAAATGATGAATCGCCTGAGCCTGCTCCAGGCTAACCTCTGCTGTCGTTTGAACAGAATCAAAGCTTTAAATCACACACTGCAGCACCTGGCGATGTGTGCGTGTGTGTGTGTGTGTGTGTACTGTGCCCTGTTTTAAAGTGATTTAGTAACGCTTTGATGGGGTGAGGGAGGTTAGGAAATGAGTATGAAAAGTAAATTAAGAATTCTACATGGGCTTTGATAAATAGAATTGCTGACTGGGGAAACTTGTGCGGCTGTTGTCATGTTCCATCCAATCTGATAAATTCCACCCGTGGCTGCAAACCAGGAGCAGCAGTCAATCAATGCTTTTACAGCCTCTTTTTCATGTGAATTATGCGCTTTATGGCCCTATCTGGCACCTGTACTCTATTTCTCAATGCCCTTGCCCTGTACCTCAGTGTGTACTTCCAAAAAAAGAGGAACATCAGCACTCCAATTGCTCCCTGCGACGTTTGAAATTCTGCCGTTCCTCTCCTTTATCATTTATAGCTTCGGCTTAGTATCCCATCTGTGCAGCGCACCAAAAACTATTTCCACGCGGCATCGCAAGTGCATGTTAGGCTTCAGTAAACACTTTGAAAGGTTTATAAATATCAAAACAAAATCAAAGGCTTGTTTGTCCTGTGATGTGACGGATGCTTTAGTATTTCTTATTTTCTAACTGAAAAATTATGGCCAGTTATGGTGTGTTGGATATGGTCGTCATCATTATTTTCCAAGTCCATTATTAATTAACATCTGTCTGTCTGTCTAGTATATACAGACACACAAACCTGCATTGATTACAAAAAACTGCCTCAGTAATGTCTCAAAAGCTATTTGGCAGGAATTCTCTGATCTCACCACATAAGAGGGGTCCTTGGGAAACAATTTTAAAGTGCGTCCAAGACTGCTTGATATTTAGAGTCTAAAAGGCCACATATGGGGGATCCATTGGACATTATTACAAAAAGTACCAGATGTGATTTTTATTTTAAAGATTACCGTTGTATTTCACCGTGCCTGTCAGATTAGCATTATGTAATTTAAACCTTTCAAAATACACCCAGGCTCATCTGTTAAACTGTCTGTTGTGGCATTTAGAAGTGATGGTTTGATGATTTTCTTCACAAAGCATCAATCAAATTTAAATGTCAAGTCTTCATGGTGAAATTCAATGTCCCTTTATTTCATTTCATAAAGTTAGCAGTCCTTCTGTAATTTGTAAGCACCAGAACTTTCCTTTTGATGGCTTAATGGTGCTTGTGGATGCATTATTGAATTCGCACATTTAATCATATTTACACGGCATTAATCAAATGCCAATTCGATTCATTTTCATACCCGTACAAAAGAAGCATGCATACGTGTATTTAGGACAGTCAATATGTTTAAATGACTCACAGTAGCTGCTTTACGTTTCTAGGAAAGCACTAGAATTCTATTATACGTTTTTGTTCATTATATTATTATTAACTTCTTCTTTGTCAAAACTTGCTCACAATCATGATATACAAATGTAATAATATGTACAATATGATGTACAGCAGTGTTCTTGCTTTTGTGACATTGCTTCATTACTTTTAGGTATCCATTCATTAATAGTATTTAAATTGCACAATTTTAAGATCAAAAGAGCCTTTTTGCGCTCAATACTTTATAATTTAAAAAAGATTAGAGGGAAAAAACAACCAAAAAACAGGGAAACCAAGCGAAAACCAGACCAGAAGAGGAATCAAAGGAGTCTTTCTAGCATCTCTTATAACAGCAAAGAAGTAGGACAGCGATTTCCTTTATTCAACATTAAAGGATTAATCATTTCTCCGTGACATTTTCTCTCAGCTGAAGGTGAATGTTTGTGTTTGTGGGTTTTTAATATAATCTCTTTATCTGTCTTGTTATTTTTATTTGTCACAGTTCTGCTCTGTTTCACTTTGATTTGAATGAATCTCGGTGGGATTTATGAAACATTAACTAGATCATTGCTAGATTTTTCCTCTCGGATCAATAAAAAGCACCTGTCAATCTATCAATCTATAAGCTGGATTGTTTTAGAGCTTCGCCCACAAATCCTAAATGAACGATTTTCATTGAATGCAAGACGGCATAAAATATGGAGTGGTATTGACTGCTGGGTTGCAGTGAATTTTAATATGTCCCCATCTGCATGAAGCTCGGGGGTTTGTGGGTAAACTTGTGGACACTCGAGACAGCAGCGAAACAAGAACTCCATTTGAATGTGTGGAGGTCACAGGAAACATTTGCAAATTATCTCACTGATGCGTCTTCTGATCTCCACACAGATACTGGAAAACCAATCTGGCCTACTGATTGGTATCTTATCTGGCTGCGCTTGGAAAAATGTTCACAGTTTGGTACAGGGACAAAAAATTATCGCTCTCTGCTCTAAATAACATTGAGAACGGCAAGCAAATGAGCTTTTGATTTAATTTTAGCTGTGATATGCAACGTAGTCTCAGAAAAATATGTACCTCTGTGCACTTTTTCTGCAACACCGTTTTTTACAGTTTCACAGTTTCAAAGAGAAATGCCCACTGAGTGACGCTAAAACACAGGTTCAATACGTGAACCCTGGTACATTTTTATTACATTGATATAGGTATGTATTGTGGCGGTTCAGAATTAAAATATGCGTGGACTGTTAAAAGTTAATGTTCTATCATATTTGGAAATATGCCCTACACCAAATCCTACCCGATAGTGTTAACAAATGCAAAACTGATATAAAAATTCATTTCAACTTCCTTTTACACAGATTTGAACTGAAGCGTAGTGTTGTGAACTTTTTCCAAGAGACCAGGAGACACTTTGGATATGAGCTTCTCTTCTCTCAAGTACATCTCTGTACTCCATGAGCTACAGAACAAACACACCGTCAATGAAAATATATAGATATGAAGCTGGACATGTGTGATGCTAACATTCAAAAGCATCAGTTTTTAAATATCCCATCATATTGTTTTGAAGACACAACATGATATTCTTTAAGTAATTGTGTGAAAATTACACTTTTTTTTATCAAAACAATGTAAATTTGTGTCAAAAGGAATAAAATGTTTCGGCGTTTTACTGCCTCTAGTGTTCTTTTCTTTTGGAAACTGTAGTGATATGTACTTATTGATACATATTTTATGTCCCACTAAAAATGCACCCAGGTACACTTATGCCATGAGACCAAGAGTAAGGGAAATAGCTAACTGTTTCAACACTGACAAAAATAAGAAATGCGCTGTGTTTTGACAACTCTGTCTTTGATATCGCATATGAGAGACTATATAGAGAGTGCCTGTACGTCAAATAAATTCATGTGACATTCGCCCCATTCAGCTCTTTACTCTGTGTTTGCATTCTGCAGCCTCATATGTGGTTCTTTCCTCGGTCACACTGAAGCTCACCCTGAACAAACTTGACTTAAATTTCAGCTCTGAGATGAAGTATTTGCATGCTTTGTTCTTCCAAGTGGGTTGCTGCAGACAGACTGTGGGCAGTGTTGACTTTGTTCCTGTTATCCTTTTGATGAATGCTGCTGCCGCTGTGGGCATTACCTCCCTTCGTGCGGGGCCTATTGATCAGGGCCATTGCAATCTAGTACCTGCACAGGATTACTGTCTCCACCGTTAGTCACAATCAATGACTCCGAGACAGCTACGGCTAAAATGTCCTCAAAGGAGACAGAGTACCTCCACTTTTTGTTTATTGAAGATGACGCACATGTGGAGAACAATAGCAGAAGTCTGATATCTGGCAGATTTTACTCTGATAAACTGCCTGTGTGAGTTCTTGTCAAAGTTGATATCAATTTCAGAAAGCTCTGCTTTGGGAATTTCTCTGTACCGATTCATCCAGACTTCTGGCTTGGGGTATACATACTGTAGCTTTGCCAGCTTCGTGGAGCTGAATTCTAAGAAGTGAAAGTGGCTTTGGGGTGGATTCAGTATTAGTTTAGAAAACACAGGCATACAAATTGTTTTTAACAATGAATTTTTTTTCTTATTAACAGTTTATACTAACTACAAAAAGAGCATCTCATTATTTATATATATATATATATATATATTTCTTTACATAATATGTGTGTGTACTGTGTATATTTATTATGTATATATAAATACACCAACATGCATGTATATATTTAAGTAAAATGTTACATTTATTAAATATATTTATGTGAGATATACATTATATGAATATAAATATAAACATGGAAATACATAGAATATATATTTTTTATTTTTAATCTACAATGTATGTTTGTGTGTTTATATATACATAATTAATATACACAATACACACACCCACAGACACATATTATAAACAAAAACTTTTATTTTGGATGCGGTTGATCATGACTAATCGTTTGGCATAAATCAACTACACATGTATATTATCATTTGTAAAATAAATAATAATAATAGTTTAAAAATAAAGTAAATAAAGCAATCATGTAAAAGCAATAGGCGATACATGTGTATGTGTGTGTTGGATGCTTTTTTTAAATTGTTACTATTGTATAAATTATTACTATTACCAGTTCAAGAATTCAATCATTTGTTTTTGCTCTTTTTTTTTTCGTAGGCTTTCTAGTGTGGTATTAATTTGCCTGAGGTTGTAGTTCTTCTCTGATTTCATAATTTTGTTTTAGTTAATTTGTTTAGCACCATTTTTTGTTTAGATGTCATTGGTTAATGGTTGTGGTAACCGACGGATAGGAAGTAAAAGAACAATAGTATGCCAAACTAAAGTGAGAAAATTAAATTTATATATCAGTACCTGAAGAATATCTAGCTTCACTTCATCTCAAGTTCGCCTTTTTTCCACACGTATGCGACCTGCTCTTGCTCAAATTAAGTAATGAAATTAAGTTTCAAGTATGAAGATAATGAGAAAATCAAGTAAGTTAAACGCTTTCCAACATTCTTTCGTTTATCCTCAGAGACGTTTTTCAAATTCCAGTGTGACTGATTGTCAGTTCTGAGATCAATCCAACGTAAACAGTCTACAGTCAGCATCTCCTGCCAACTATTCCTCAAACTGTATGTCCGCACCCACACAGTAATGACTCCTGACAAATCAGAAAGCACACATTTGGATGAACTCGTGATTAAAAGTGACAGTTTATGCGGTGTTTTGGATTCTCCTCCTGATCTCCTGAGCAGAAAGGCAGCCAACGCGCTTCAGTCTGACCCTCTTCAACCCTATTTTAAATGCAAATACTGAGTGTTTATCGGAGCTCCTTTGCCTGTTTTGTGGCAGTGAGCTGTTGACCTTAAGGAAATGGAAATTTGCCATCACTGAAGCAGCAGCCATCTGCCCTCCATCTGCAAAACAGAGGGAGCGATATCCCTTACCCTGAGAGAGATGGACAGAGAGATTATACTTGTCTAAATAGAATAATGTTATAAGACTCACAGAATCAGTATAATTTGGTTAGACCGATAACCCTTGCTGGCTTCTAGACACACCATTAGAGAAAAGCGCAAAAGTATCTTGGCCTGGAGCTTTGAGTCCACAGCGATCTGAACATATTCTGACACGCAAAAAAAAAACCCCATATTTAAATTCCAGAGCTCTCAGGTGGAAATCAGCTGCTTATTGACTCAATTGATTACATTCTCGTGACCCTCGTGACCTTTTTATTTCTCTGTCCTGCTTTCTGTGATATCAGCTTCGGAATGATTGATCAAATTCTTTGTCCGTTGGTTAATCTAAACAAACCAGAAGACAAAAAAAACCTGTCAGATCCCATTGTGTAAGCTCTTCTCCTCAGTCAATGAGCAAGTCTTTCTAAATATTTAGTTAATGTCGGTGTTGTGGCCCATTCGGATGCCATTGATTGAGGAGTCTGCTGGGATATTTAGCTTTATTATTTTCACCTTGATGTAAAAGGCGGTGAATCGGGGTCTGTAGACAATGAAACACATTGATTGACTGGAAGCTGAAATAAACTTGAGTCGCTGGTTTGTCCGTTCACAGCTGCAGGCTATAATTGGATCTGGAGTGAGTGACACTTAGATTCTAAAAGATACATCTGGCCAGCTGTCAGCATCTGTGACTCCGTCTTCCTTCTGTAGCCATTACTCATAAATTAGCCACCGCAAAAGGAAGGAAGCTCTTCAGCTGGGTAATTTTAAAGCAATAGCTCACTCAAAAAACAAAATACATGTCATTGCATGTCAATACATGTTGATTTTTTTGTTTACATTTCTTTGTTTATACATGATAATAATAAATTGTATGATGAAATAAAATTATTAATAAAAAATGAATGAAAATATTAAATATTTGTCATTAAATTTATATTTACATAATATAAATTATGCCTGGTGCAGGTCTACAATTTTGTTTCTGGTGTCCTTTGACAGCTCTTTGGTCTTGGCCATAGTGGAGTTTGGAGT